>VDFB02281492.1:616526119-616578118 GCA_007258455.2 Sequoia sempervirens | reverse complement strand
AGGAGCACCTAGTTGGTTTCATGCCTCCATGAGGAAATTTTGTCATTTTTGGTTTTGGTTTGTGTTTTCTTTTGTAATAAGGTCATTTTTACCAT
Source organism: Sequoia sempervirens (assembly GCA_007258455.2). Lineage (NCBI taxonomy): Eukaryota > Viridiplantae > Streptophyta > Pinopsida > Cupressales > Cupressaceae > Sequoia > Sequoia sempervirens. The sequence goes on along the minus strand of VDFB02281492.1, from coordinate 616,578,023 downwards.
GTCACATGTGTATTGAGTCCTTGTTAGATTTCTAAGTGGTTTGTGGAGTCAAGTTGTTACATTTGCAAAAGTTGTCAATTCTTGCAAATGTTGTCATGTTGCAAAAATGTAAAAATGGGAATATGAAGGGTCAAAAGGTGAAAATAATGTAAGAATTCAGTTGTTTTTAGTTGTGGAGGCTTTGGTGTGTTTAAAAGGAATTTGTGTACATTGGGAAGGAGGTTGGAGTTTGTAATCTTGAATTTGAATATCAAACACTATACTTTTCTTGTGTATTTTCATTGTATCTTGCTGCTACATAGGTCTGTATGACCTCGTATAGGTTGCTAATGATCTAAGTTGAATTGGAATCGATGTTGGGGTGAATCTTCTTTCATTTCCAATTTATTTTGTCTAATTTCATTGGGTTTGGAGGGTTTTAGAACCAAATTACAAAAAACTTCCTAGAAACCCTGGTTTTGAGGGTTTGAGAGAAGAAAAATGAATTTGTGAGCCATTCCACCTGGTAGAAAATTCTCTAACTTGGTGGAATGGCATATTTAGATGTAGGATTTTCTTTTATGTGGTTTGCAGGAGTAGGAGAGGTAGATTGTTAAAGTTTTGGTGATTCCCTAGTTAGTTTTCTTCATGTTTTTAAGCAAAAGTGATGCATAGAAGTAGGGTTTTGTTGAAGAATTATTAGGAGACCATTCTAGATGGCGAGGAATGAATTTGAAGGCCTAATTTTATGTTTATAAATGGTTTGGAATGGATTTTTGTAGTGTGGGAATAGGATATCCTTTTTTTTCCTTATCAAATAAGCTTAATTAGACCTTGTGAGAAGTGTAGCAACAAAGATTTGAGGGTTATGTTCCAAAGAAACCCTATGAGAATTTGAGATATGTTGTGAAAGAGGAAAATGGGTATCTAAATATGTAATTGGTTTCTAGGTGTGAGGTCAATTTTGAAAATTATGCTTGAAAAACACTGCTTTGTTGTGTTACAAGAAAGATTGAAGGAATTGTGGGAAAACACCAAGTTAGGGGTTTCAAAGTTGATTTAATTCTGATTGATTTGAAAACCTCCACCATGTTTTGCATCAAATTGGTATCAGAGCATAGGTTTTGATCATTTGAAGGAAGGAGGTTGAAGTTTGAAGAAGGAAAAGTTGTAATTTGAAGGGAACAAGATGCCTCCAAAAGGAAGTGCAGTCATTTCTAGGGAAATAAGAATGATGGAGTATCAGAAAGCTATTTTAGCCAGACTTGTAGAATTGGAAACAAACCAAAGAAGAGGCCGCTACAAATGAGAGTGACTGAGAGGAAGAGGAAGAGGGTGAGAAGGAAAATCCTCAAAGAAGAGTCCAAGGTGATGATAAGTTGGACCCTCATGAAAGAAGGATGGTTAAGATGATGAAGGATGTCAGAGGAGATACTACTGAGGTGAAAACAAAATTTCCTATGTATGGTGGGAAAATAGATAGTGAAGAAGTGTTAGATTGGATTGATGCACTAGACAATTATTTTGAATACAAGGAGGTAGTAGATGAAAAAAAGGTGAAGTTTGCTAAAACTAAGTTGAAAGGCCCTGCCCTAACTTGGTGGAATTATGTCTAGGAAGAGAGAGTGAAAAAGGGAAAATAAAAAATCAATTCATGGGACAGGATGGTGTCCAAAGTGAAGAGTCAATTCTTGTCTGATGACTATGCAATTCAAACATTCAGAAAGTTGTAAAATCTTTAAAAAAAGGAGATGGATGTCATGACCTATACAGAGGAGTTTCATAAATTGAGCATTAGAGGAGGTCATGTTGAGGATGAAGTTGAGAAGATAGCAAGGTATATGAATGGGTTGAGGTTTAATATACAAGATGAAATGAGTATGGCCACCCCTAGAACAATGGAAGAGTTCTTTCAATTGGCTATTAGGGCAGAAGAAAAGTTGAAGAGAAGGAAGGAGAGACAAGGTAGATGTAGAGGTAGCACCCCTAGAGGAAGAGGTTCATTTTCCAACTCAACGCAGTCATATGAAAGCCAAGAAGATGTAAGAAAGGGCCAAGAACAAGAGGTAGATCAAAGAGGTGGGTTTAGAGGTAGTGGATAAATTTTTAGAGGTAGATTTGGAGGAAAAGGAAGAGGTTCAAAAGGATTCATAGGGAGATGTTATCAATGTAATAAATTTGGACATCAAGCATGGCAGTGCAAGGTAGATCAAGATTCTACTTCACATGGCAGTGAAAGAAGAATCAATTGGTGTAAGAAGAAGACAATGAAAGTGTGAACTCAACACCACAACATGCTACTCTAGAAGTTGGAGAATCACTAATGGTAAGGAGGACACTCATCAAAGCATCAAAGGAGAAGGAGCCATCACAAAGGACACTCTTCAAAACCACTTGTAAGTGTATGGATAATGTATGTAAAGCTGCAATTGATTTAGGGAGCACAGATAATATGGTTTCCATTGAAATGGTTGACAAACTTAAGTTGGAAAAATACCACATGATACTCCTTATAAAGTTTCTTGGTTAAATGAGGGTCAATATGTTTTGGTGAATGAACAATGTTGGGTTGAGTTCAATATAGGAGGGTACAAAGATAAGATTCTATGTGATGTGTTGCCTATGGATGTGTGCCATCTGCTACTAGGGAGGCCTTGGAAATTTGATAGGCATGTAATGTATGATGGTAGGAGGAATACATATGAGATTGAAAAGGATGGAATCTCTTTTACTTTGACACCATTGATAGAAGATGATAAAGGGAAAACTAAGAAAGCTAATGTGATGATGGTTGCTAGGAAAGAGTTTGTAAAGGTAGAGGAAAAGAACGATAGAAACCTTGTAGCCACTTCTAACCTTGAAGGTACTGAGATAGCAGCATTGAAGAATGATTCAATTTTGGAGGGAAATTATATTGAGTTGGTGTCAAAATCTGATATGTTGAAGTTCAAAGATGAATCGATGTTGCAGACTCAAGGTTGGCTTAAAAGGTATGTTGATGTGAAGTTAGAAGAGGTGTTCTATTCATTGCTTTCCAAAGAGCATAGTGGTCATTCAAAGGTTGGTAAACCTTAGGTTGGTCATTTCATATCAAAGGTTGGTAAATCTGAGAAAGCAGTAGTTATAGGGGCATAATATTAGATGGAGGAGATGAAAGGAAAAAGTGAAGAGGACAAGGGTAAGTTGCAAAGAAAGGTGGGAAAGTTCAAGCATGCATAAAAAGTAAAGAAGAAGATAGTTCATGACAAGGATGGCAGAGGTATGCTTGCAGGTATAAATGAAAGTTCAACAACACTTTCAGATGGTGAAGGAGTCAAGGATCAATCATCAAGCAAGTCTTTGAAGTTGGATTGCATCCAAGGTGCTAAGGAGTTCAACAAGCCAAAAGACAGTGTTTATTTTCAATATTTGGTTCATTGGAAAGAATTTCCAAATGTAGATGTCACTTGGAGGTCAGAGTATAATGTGATCAAGCATAATTTTGTGTTGCAACATGGTCCTCAAGGGACTTGAGTCAATTTTTTTCCAGGGAGTATGGTGCAAGAGCACCTAGTTGGTTTCATGCCTACATGAGGCAATTTTGTCATTTTTGGTTTTGGTTTGTGTTTTCCTTTGTAATAAGGTCATTTTGACCATGTCACATGTGTATTGAGTACTTGTTAGGTTTCTAGGAGGTTGGTGGGGTCAAATTGTTACATTTTGCAAAAGTTGTCAATTCTTGCAAATGTTGTCATGTTGCAAAAATGCAAAAATGGGAATATGAAGGGTCAAAAGGTGAAAATAATGTAATAATTAAGTTGTTTTTGGTTGGGGAGGGTTGGGTGTGTTTAAAATTAATTTGTGTACATTGGGAAGGAGGTTGGAGTTTGTAATTTTGAATTTGAATATCAAACATTATACTTTTCTTGTGTTTTTCATTATATTTTCCTGCTACAAAGGTTTGTATGGCCCCATGCAGGTTGCTAATGATATAAGTTGAATTCGATTCGATGATAGGGTGAATATTCTCTCATTTCCAATCGATTTTGTCTAATTTCATTTGGTTTGGAGGGTTTTAGAACCAAATTACAAAAAACTTCCTGGAAACCCTGATTTTGAGGGTTTGAGAGAAGAAAAATGAATTTGTGAGCCATTCCACCTAGTAGAAAATTCTCTAACTTGGTAGAATGGAAGATTTAGGTTTATGTTTTTCTTCCATGTGGTTTATAGGATCAGGGGATATAGGTTGATAAAAGTTTGGTGATGCCCTAGTTAGTTTTCTTCATGTTTTTAAGCAAAAGTGATGCATAGAAGTAGGGTTTTGTTGAAGAATTGTTAGGAGACCATTCTAGATGGTGAGGAATGAATGTAAAAACCTAATTTTATGTGTCTAAGGTTTTTTAATGGAGTTTTTCAGTGTGGGGATAGGATATCCTTGTTTTTCCTTGTCAAATAAGCCTAATTAGGTCTTGTGAGAAGCATAGCAATAGAGATTTGAGGGTTGCGTTCCAAAGAAACCCTATGAGAATTTGAGATATGTTGTGAAAGAGGAAAATGGGTATCTAAATATATAATTTTTTTCTAGGTGTAATGTTAGGTTTGAAAATTATGCTTGAAAAACATTGTTTGTTGTGCTACAAGCAAGATTGAAGGAATTGTGGCAAAACACCAAGTTAGGGGTTTCAAAGTGGAAAGATTGTTCAAATTTGATTGAATTGTTTAAAATCAATCAAATAAAATGTTGCAATCTCCTAATCCACTCCAATTACTTAATTCCGAATTAATTAATCTTAAATCACCTTTCTAATCATCATTAATAATTCCTCTAGCTTTTAACTCCTCAAGAGTTAAATCAACCTATGGTCAACTAACTAGGTTGCATATGAAAATAATTTCTATTAATTATTTAATTCCTCTATTTTCCCTCACCAAGGCATATTCCAAAGAATATTCCTCTCAACAGCCTCTCATTCAATTTCCCTCCAAAGGTTTTCAAAAACCTATTGAACATCCTCTTACATTTACAATAAATTCTCTTACATCCTCTCAAATCTCAACCAATTTCATTAAATTCCTCTTACAACCTTTCAAATCCTCAACCAATTTCATTTACTTCTCTTCCATCCTCCTCCACTCACACATTTCCCAAAATGTGCTCCACCTTCCTCCAATAGAATTGTGACACTTGGCACATTCTCATTGGCTTCCATTTTATCCCACATTCATCAAATCCTCTCATTTTTCAACCCTTGGCTTCTATAAATAGAGGAATCATTTTCACAATATGGATCCATAACTTTGAGCATTATCACTATAGGCATTTGAGTTCATAGCAATCACCACTTGCATGTCATTTTGAGTTCATTTCCATTACTTAGCATGATTTTCACACTTGGATCATCAAGCTTATCAATTGGGATTGGGAAAGGGCTTCCTTTTCACATCAAAGGAGCACCACTCCCCCTATGGGATTGAGGTTTGGTTAACTTAGTTGATTACATGTTTTCTTGTTTGGTTTATTTCTAGTTTTTATCATGTTTTCATCTTTGTTCTTCCAAGAATTTCATAGGGAACACTAGATTGAGCTTTCTAACATTTTTGACAAGTGTTTGTTGATTTTATGTTAGCATGTGCAAGTTTGGTGTTCACATAAACTCTATTTGTAGTTGTAAACACCTAGTTTTATTCTTTACTTTCTGCATAATGAAATCATAAGTGTGCTGGAAAGTATTTTTTTTATTTGCAAGAAAGATTCTATGGTGGAAGTTTAATTATGACAATATATAAGAATATGTTATTTTCCTATTATGTTCTAAATCTCTTATTACAATCTACATATCTACTTTAATAACTATGGTTATATATACATACATACATATGTGTGTGTGTGGGGGTACATATAACTATATATATATGCATATATATCAGAGTTGGTGTGTGTATAATGACAAACTGAAATTTTCATGAATTAACCTGTAAGACATGGAAATTAGTTAATGATTTCATAAAAAATGGAATAGTATTACATTTATATTTAGTAATGTATGACATAAGAACAGTAAAGCATAAACCCTAACTATTGCATGTAAGTAGATATAAAATATTAGTAGATCAAAATTCATGTTAAAAACTAGTTGCATGTAAAAGAAATAAATTACATGTCAATGATTTACATTACGGTTATTAAGCATGTAAAGTTGAAACAATGAAAGATGTACAATTAAACATTTGCATGAAAGAAAAGAGTAATTGTTTATTTTATGATCATTATACATATTGTCTTTTATTTATGTACCGGGTTTACCTTCTAAGATAGGGTGTCAAAAATGGGCTAACATAGAAGGTTGATCCTCTTTTAGGGATCTACCAGTTACTTCTAGTGCTTTCACCAAATCCATGTACTCATAGAAATAGATGAAATTTACCTAGAAAGTTTATTTATATGTTTCTCTACCATATCCTAATAGTAGAGCATTGCATGTTTATGATAGAAATGCATGTAGATATATTAGGATTGCACTAGGATTCCCTCCTACTATTTCTTTCCAAGTTGTTAGGTACTTTGTGTAGAGTCAGGTATTCTTTGAGTAGGAAGAATTCTGGGGAAGCGTAAGCTTTGTGGTTGGGAAAAAAAGTGCCTGAGCCAGGTTCTTGTTTCTTGACTTGTGGATGACTATGGGGGTCGGTGGCGGTCAGAGACTGTACTGTATATGTCCTCACATTATTATTGTATCATTATTTGTATTGTACTTTTAGATTGTATAATTATTTGACTTCATGACATGAGAGCCTAAGTTGTGCCTTTATATATTGTTTATCATGTTCTTTTACCTAGATTATGCACTATAGATATGAAATGTGTTATGGCATTTATTTATCTAATGTAGTTGTTACATTTATATTTCATGTTTATGAGATATTGAGTTTCTATTTTACTTTTGAGGTTGTTTTGGGTCACAATCCTTACAGAAACTATGAATCAATGTAAAATTTTGGCCTTTCATTATTGATTCCCAATATATCTAACCCTAGAATATTAGATTATCATTCCAAATGGAGGCATGATTATTTTTTAGGGAAATGCCACACTATTAACTCACCATGGGAGACTACATGTTGACTATTTTAAGGGCTAGAGTAAACATTATTTTAGGACTTTGATGGATCAATAACCTAGGAACAATTGAGATGAACTTCCATGATATGTTCATACATTTTTATAATAATGCTAATTTTTAAGGTTAAAATTAATGAAGTATTCAACACAATGTAGTATTAACTTAGGTATTTAGTTTATTTATGTATAATATTTAATTAAATACAATGTTAAACATGTATAATATTAAATTTAATAATAAATAAGAGGAAGTTATTAAATCTATTAATGTTAAATTTCAAATATTATATTTGAGGTAAAAAGAAAATAATTATTTGAGATAAACTTCAAAAATAGCTCAACACCCTCCAAAAGATTATTGGTAAGTCCTTGTAACTATAATACACTCTAGGAGGTACAAATGTAAAAAATAAAAATGTGCCTACACATGCCATGTCTCTACATTCACCACAAGACTTGGACAAGGCAATCCCATGTATACTTTGTACCTTGAGTTAGATTCACTCTATGCACCTTCTCCTATGCTTATAGCCTACTTACAAAACCACTATCTTTCAAGAGTGACCCTATATATAGACACTGTTGGAAAGAGACACTGCAAATGTTTTTTGGTGTTGTCATTGATGGCAACCCTTGTCAGCTAGTCGATCTGCGCATTGCAATTTTCTCATACCGGCAGACAGATTGAAGAACAATAGTTATTTGTTTAGTTAGAACAGAGCATCTGGTAACTTCATGTTCTTCGATTCATATGTAGACTTTTTGTTATTATTTGATGTTGTGGATCTCAAGAAGTATTGCTCGATGGAGAATATGTGTTATCTGTAAATCTTGGTTCCTCATATCAATTTTGGTGGAATTTAAAAGGTCCGGTGAACTAATTTCCTGTTTATCAGTATATGGAAGCTGACTTGGTGAATATGGTGTGTCGCAGATATTTGAGGGATTATTGTTTAAGTATTTTTGTGTTTGATCATTTTGATTTGGTTCCTCACTATGTTGTGGCCAACTCTTAAGGATGCGCATTGAATGTTATGAATGATTTGAGTCGACAGTTTGTGAATATTTCTTATTTTGTTGAGGTCGACTTGAAGTGATTGAATTCTTGATGGTGAATATATACAAGTGGTCGATTATATCATTTTGTTGTGTGTTCGATGTGAGTTGATGTATGTTGTGAATGTCAGAAGGTCAGTAGAGCGATTATGCATAGTTTCACTTGTGCATTAAGGATTTTTGGTGTGAATTGAAGCATAACAGAGCAGAAGAGTAGAATTAATCAGAAGGTCCTGAATTTGATTGTTAAGCCTAACTGGAATTGTAATTAGGCATTTGTAGATGCTAATCTATTAGTTCAAATCCTTGGAAGTATTCCAAAATTTTGTAAGATAGTGAGCCTTTCTGTTTTTGAGCAGTGAGCTCTAGGCAGTGTGCCTAAATGCAAGTGCATTCCCATTTGTAATCCTTTCTTTTGAGTATACTCAAAACAATATTGTGGATTGACCTCCACCGTGGTTTTTCCCCTAACAAGGTTTCCACGTAAAAAAATCTTTGTGTTATGGTGTTGTGGTTATTTGTCTTATTTGCATGCATCTTTATTTTTATTGAATGTTATTAGCACTTTAAGAATCAGATTAATAAAGTTAGAATTTGCACAACACTGATTCACCCCCCCTCGTAGTGTTGCTACACACACACACACACACACACACACACATTATTCTCATTTAAGTATCACTCCAACACACATGTTTTTATTTTTATAGGGTTTTTAACATTTTAACTTCTTTTTTTAACCTAAAAGTAACTTTGTTTTATCCTTTTGTTTTACATATCTCTTTTAATATTAAATAAATAATTATTCTTTCTTTCTTAAAATTCTTTAATAATTTCTTCTTCTTCTTTTTTGTGTAGTTATCAAGGATAAATTTAAGAAGGCCCCCTCAAGAAAAGATATAAAATCCTGGTGAATTTTTGGCTTTTCAAAAAAAAATTGATTTCTATTGGCGAATCTTTGCTTTTTTGAAAAAATATTTATTTTATTGATGATTTTTTTACATCACCAAAATTTTGTCGGAAATCTTGGCAATTCTTGGAAAATAATCATAAAATTCATTAATTATGATGACAAATCCTTATATTTAAAAAATAATAATTCTTATGGAAAAGTATGGGAGGGTGGAAATGATCAATGGGTTTAAGGGGTAGAGTCTATTATATTTACTTGCCACCATTGATTTAAAATATAATCTAATGGTCATCATTGTATTCCATGAGGTAAAATGTACTCGCGATGTAATGCTCATGGAGCCAAAAATCCCCATGAGCATTACATCTTGGCTACATTTTAGCTTGTGGTATACAACGAGGGTTGTTAGATTATATTTTAAATAAATGGTGGTAGCTAAATATTAGAAATATGACCCTAAACAAACTAATAATTATGATATACCATTAGCAAATTAATTTAGATTTCTACTAAACTTATAGAATTTAGGCAAATCTAATCTAATCATGTATCAAATAGTGTGGCAAATTTTTGAGTTAAAATGTTTAATAAAATAAATTCTTTGGCAATTTAAATAAGACTAAAATAAAATTTTGTAAAAATGTGGAGATTCAAGTTGCGTTACAACTTGAAATATTAGCCAAATTTGAATTCCCAAATTTCAACTATTGTCCAATTGGTGAATATTAGCCACTAAAAAACCACTGGTAATTATTTTCATGGGTAAATAGTCACATAACAATTTTCACTTTGAGAGTAGGAAATTTGAACTAAGTCTATTGTCTGCAAACTATCCACAACTATTAAGCTCTCACCAAATGGAAAATATGCTTAATAAGGGCCCACATACAAAGGTTTTCCTTAGTTTTTCCCATTACAAGTGCAATAGTCAAAGGGGCATATATCACTTGATCCACAAGATATTATAAATGGGCACTGATAATTTTGGATAGTCTAAAAGGATTCCCTCCTAAAGGAGATACTAATTATGTTTGAGGGTACAATCCATCATTCCTCCCTTTTCTTTGAAGGTAGACCAAAATCTCAAAGTGGTGGAAGAACACATTCAACACCAACATGAGGTACTCTCAAGTCTCCAAGAGAAGATGGAAGTGCCACATGATAAGATTAATTAACAACTTGATCAATGCATAATTTTGACTTATATAGAGTTATTAGGGCTTTATTTGAAGGGTATAATCATATTGGAACTCAAGGGAATTCCTAGACACAAACCAAACAATTGCAAACAAGGGAGATTGCTAAGTATCTAATCAAGTGGAAGAATTTGGTTAACAAAGATGCAACAAGTGAAGATGAAGCATCCATGGATCATCAATATTGAGGACAATGATTTTAAGGGGAGGGCTATGCTTTTATTCTATAGCATGCATTGGGATATGTGATAACTTACTATGGGCCACATAATCCTTAATTGAGTCTATTATGAGTTCATAAATATAATTATAGTATGCTAAGTTGTCTTCATTGGGATTAAAACATGAATATTTTAATGATGCCTAAATGTAGGAGGTGGTGAGTAGTTATCAATCATAATATTGTTAATTATGTTGTTATTGAATACTTTTAGAGGCTTTCCCCCTCTAAGTGGGCTATTATTGAGTATTTACAACATATTTCCTATTATATAGCTCTTTTGTACAAGTCATTTCATTACATAATATAAAGGCATTGAAAGCCATAAGAAGATACACCATATTAAGCTTCAAATTATTTCTTCCCTATCTTCTCTTCATTAGAATCTAAGGAGAGTGGTTATGTATTCACCAATCATTTCTAATAATTTTCTCTTCTTTCAAACAGACTTTGTCTTTATTACAACATCATAATTTTGTCAATGGTCTTACAAATTAGTGATTATTGGGGCTATTATTAACATGTTTTGAATTAAGACACTATCAATGTTGTTAGTGTCATGCTTCCCTCCTACCTCTATGATATCTTATTGTAATAGATGATTCATGGATTAAATTTTTAATGCATATTGCTTAGACCACTTTCAAATTTTAAGCAATTTTATCGCTTCCTTGACTTCAACAATATATCCATGTAGGTTTCTCCAATTTTTAAGGTGGTCAATTTTTTATTAAATTACAAGTCTCATGGTTGGTGTCCACTTACTTTGTTGCTTGTGCAATTTTGTGCACTTGTCTAGTTTTGTCATAGCAACACTATTTAACCTTGGTGCAATTTAGACGATCCTTCTTAATGATCACATAAATTTCATTATCAATAATACTACATATAAGTTTAGGCTTGCACTATTTTAACAAATATTTAATAGTCCTCCATTTTTCATTTTAGATCAAATGAAGTTATCTTTACTTCTCTCAAATTTTAAATAATTTCTAACAAATAGTTTTTTTTTTTAAATGTGTAAACAAACTTTTTAGTTATGTATATGTGCATGTATGGATATATATATACATAAACATATACATTTGTAAAGATAAATACGTATATATCTATGTGTATAAATTTATACATATGCATATATGCATGTATATGTATATGTATACATATATACATGTATGCATGTATGCATGTGTATATACATATGTCAAACACATTTAAAGATAAACTAATGTTAAATGATATGTGACAATTTGATTAGAGTTTAAGTACAAATTTTTTAGTTCATCTTTGTTGATCAATTATTTATGAGTAGTGTTTCATAAGAATATTTCTTATGACCATGAATGTTCTATTCATTCATCATATAAGAGATGTATATAGGAGCAAAACAACAAAACTTTCCAAGAAGCCACCTATCCTAGGACTACTTTAATCCAAACACATTTAGCTATAAAATTTATCTCACAATCAAAACAACTTAATTGTAGATTGATGAAATTTAACTTGCAATAACATTATCTCCAATATAAAAATGGATAATAATGTGTTTTTATGAAATAAGATTTTTTAAAATAATAATTAAATGTTTTTTTTATCAAAACTTTGAACTAATGAGGCCACAATATGAGGGGCCTCATCCCTTGGCATGAACACACTACATTAATATTGGTGGTTGAAACCTCTAAGCACATTGGTCAATAGGGGCTTTAAGCTCGTGAGCAAAATGACCCAATAAATGCCCAACGGGGATGCAAGGCTTGCAAGCTTGTCAACATGTTGGCCCAATAGGGATTCGAACCTTTGTTGTATAATCAACAATGCCACAATTTTGACTCATATTTTGTGCCATGAACAACATGAAATATGCTTTTATATTAACTAGAAAAAAAGTTAAAATACACTATAACATCAAAAATGGGTGGGTTGAGATATTCACACCTCAATGTATAAGCAATGTGGGGTCTTATACATCACATCAAAGAAAAAACAAATAAACATGGTAGGGTCGTATACATCACAACAAAGAGAAACAAACAAACAAGATGGACCCTTATACATCATATCAAAGAACAAACAACAAAACTTTAAGCAGCAATAACTAAAGCTCCAACTACTAAAGCACCAACTATAAAAGGTGGGACACCATCATCTAATTTTCCCAAAATTATTCTCATTAGATTACATTTATTACCCAAATAAATAACGCCTAAAACAATTTTCATCTCACCTAAATTTGATGGTCAACCCCAAAATAATTCTATTGACTTGCATTTGATATCCAAATAGTGCCAAAAACCACACTTATGTTGGAAGTAGCCCTTTCAAATGCTGCGGCATACCTTATTAAAGGCAAAATATTAGTAAACTAAATATATCTACAACCATGAAGTTTTGACGGTCACAACCTTCCCTTTATTGCCAGACAGTCTTCCTACAATTTTGCTTATATTTATTTTACAGCAAAGGTGCTTAAATAAAGTCTATACAGCCATTAAAATTTACACAAATTTATACATTGATGTGCTTAAATAGCGGCGCTCTAGTTGTTTAGCTCTTGCAGACAATCCAACATATATTCTTCACACATACCCAAAATAAAATAACCCAAACCATTCTAAAATAACCCAAACCATTATGCTTGGACTTTTGCAATGCACCATACATAACTTATAATTTAGATCTATTTCACCATTGTGTTACTTTCAGACCATAAAATCAGCTTTAAAAATAAATAAAAAATTGTATTTCATTTTAAAATGGGTATTTTAAAAAAAGTATACCTATTTTAAATACATACAAAATGTGTTTTTGATTGTAAGGTTCTACAAAATTTCTTGTTGAACTCAAGCTCTCATATAGATCATGTGTCAAACAATTTTGACAGAATCATATCCCTCAACTCTCAAATCTCAGCTGAAAAAAAAATCAGCATGAGATCCTGAAAAAAGAATAATTCTGTAAATTTGATATAAAACCCTAAAACAAAAAATACACAGAATCCCTTATTTCCACAACCTACTACACAAAAACTACTACCCATCACCCCTGCAAGCTACTTGACTGTGTATGCTTTTAGATCGATGTTTCATCCTCCTAATTTTGACTACCCACATGCTTTAATTGATTCAGAACCTCCACCCATGAAGTAGTCCTGGGGTCACTCATTGAGCACAGACACATTTTAGAAAGGAGGTGAACAATCTGATTATAGCTCAGTTTGTTCAATTTCTGTCCTCTCTTTCCCAGGGCTCTCAGCAATTCATCCAGTAACTGAGCCATGGAAGCAAAGATCTGCCTCTTTATATCCCCCCTCCTTGGTGGGAGCCTTATGATTGGCCTTCCCTGAACCTTCCCATTTTCTGCCTCCTCAGTTAGGAGTAAATATTTACCCCCACAACAACAACAAGAAGCAGCACTCATCTTCTCCATCTGCACACCTTACCCACTTCCAATCTGCTCTCTTATGATTTTCAGAAGAACTCGCAGAAAACAATGACAAACCGACTTAAGAAACCAGTAATATATAGACACAGAATGCTTAGGAGTTAAGGCAATGGTAACTCGAATCCCAAAAAGGGTTAAAACTTTTCTCAAATTATCTTGACAAGAATTCATCTGCGGTTAAACATTCTTTTCAGACCCCACATTTCAAACTTTTGCCAGATGTAATGAATCCCAATCTGGATGAAGTTTTATGATCTCCCTAAAAAATCTAGTCATTGGTTTGTTGATGACCTCCATTGATTTTGGGGAAGATTCGATCTATGATTATTTTTTGTCAATAACCCACAAAGAACGTTTCTTGGACGGCAAGCCACCTGAATCTGAATTTTTAACCAAAAACTTTAAGAGATTTCTTTAAGAGTCTCAGATATTTCAACTTTTTGGAAATTTGGTCTGAAAATGTTCTTCACTTTTTAAGCCGGCGGTACTTACAATGCTTTTTAACTTGTTCTTTTATTCGAATTGGATCGCAGTAATCCCATTGTATTATTAATGTTAATACGGGATAAATGTGAACTAAAAACAAATTTAGAGTAAATAAATATTAAATGGGTTGCAAGGTATGGACTTCAAAATATAAAATATTGAAAACTTTAAACAGCCCTACCTTCTAGAATGTGGCGGCTGTAGCACACCTTCCTTTTTCTCTTTTTTTTGAAGTTAAAAGATCTATCTTCTTTGGTTTAGTTAAAAGTTTTATTTTTAAAAATATGTGTATTTTTAAAATGATAATATGGACAAGTTATTCATTTTAATGGTTTATAGTAAGTATTAAGATTTTTAATTTGGGACCATCAAAGACCTGTAAGGAATTTCTTTTCATTATGGTTGTCAAGTTATTTTTACTTTTATTTTTATTTTTTTTGTAATAGTGAAAATTATACGTGCTTGTTTCTATGTAGTGATAAATGTATAAGTGATATGATTTTTGTTGAATGTCGTATATAATTTGGGTTTCATTTGATTTTTAGATATCAATCTTGATCTTTATTTTAATCATTTTAGGTGTAGGTTTAAATCTATAATTTACAAGATAAATTGTGTGACTTGTGAAAATGAATCTATAATTTTTAAAGTTTGAATTTGACGTCAACCTAATCCTTCCAACTAGTCATTGTGTGTGAATTCAAAGTGTCATACACCTCACTTGCCACTTATGGAGTTATATTTAAGGACTAACCTAATTTATTTCAAATCATTTGGTAAGAGCTTTCAAGATACATTTAATTTGTATAATCAAAACATCATTACCACATTGCCTACTTGCCTCTAGATCTGGGCTATTATCTATATGATTTTATGTTGTCTTTGATCTTTTCCAAAAATTACATTAGTATCATATGAGTTTGACCAAGGAAGAAACCTCTTACCTAACAAACTTCTCAAAGGTGTTCCCAAACATTATTATCTAGCTAAAAATAATTATAGATATTAAGACAAACTAAGAAGATACTATCATAGTTTAACAAGGATTGCATTCATCCACCAAGTTAAGATCTATGACACATATCACCTTCGTAGTCATGAAAGTGACATGGAACAACAAATAGTCAATTTCTTGATTGTGAAACATTCATCTAATAGCTTCTATTTTTTTCACACTAATGAATCAAGTATAAACATCTTCCACTACATTTCCCATTGATCAAATTCTAGCTACAAGATATACTGAAATTCTTCCTACACTAAAATTTTAAGGAGTGTTGTGCAAATTTAAATCTTTTAATAATTATAGAAAGAAAAAAATCATATAAACAAAATAAACAATATACCATAACACATGTATATGTGGGGAAAACCATTTCAAAAGAAAGCCCCATACTTCAAAGCAACCCAATGTATTATTCAATAAACAACACATTTATAATACACTTGTAGAGAAAATCTTCATAACTATATCACAAACCATAGATATAGAAAAATTCTAACAACTTAACAATATCTATAAAAATCTCACACAATATCCATCTCAAGAACCTAATATATAAGAAATATAATACATAAAACCATCAAATGAACACTAAAAAATTATGAGTTAGAACCACCCAAAAAATGGCACTTGAATCCCAAATCTCAAGATAAGTCCACAAACTAAAAATAACATATTCCTTTCACCTATCATAACCTTGTTATAATTCACTCACCAAATTGGATGTTCCATTTTGGTTCTACTATCTCCAAATAAAGATGCATTATGATGTGTCATAACATACCTTATAAGTGGGTCAACAAATGTAACTCCCCCTTACAACTCTTTTATGTGTCCAACACATTTTTAAATTCCCTATGCAAACTTCTAAAGACCATAACTTTTCATAAAATTGCAGAGCTTGAAGAGACCTACACAACATATACCACTCTTAGCAATGTTCAACAACCTTGAATATTTATTTTGACCAAAATTATCTCAATAGCCAAAAAAATATTTTTTTCTATTTTATAACCTCAAAATCACACTTTTTATAATTTTAACATTAGGAACATGGTTAAGGTACATTTTCTAAAATTCTCCAACTTTTCAAACACCTTGTAGGGGAAAATATAGTATCAACATGATGATCTAATTACTAGGGTCCAAGAGACCCATCGACTCATATAGCACCATGTCTAAAACTTTTTGTACTCACTAGCTTTGTTAGTGCATCTACAACATTATATAAAGTATCAATTTTTCTAGCATCACTATTCAATCTATACCATATCCTTAAAAAAATAGTATTGGACATCAATATACTTCATTTTCACATGAAAGATGTTAGGTTCTTTGTCACGTACCTATGACACTCTGACTATCATATTGAACTATAATAGATTTTGCCTCTAGCCCAACACATATACATAATCTCTTGAGCTAGATGGCTTCCTTAAAAATATGAGCTTTTATTTATTTATTCTACTTCTATAATGGAAAAAATGATCATAGCCTCTCACTTACTCATCCAACTAATTGCACCATAAAACATAGTGAAAACATATATATTGTGGATCTTTTATTATAGAAATCTCCAACCTAAATCCATAAATTTGTAAATAAAAAATTATTGCAGGAGCACCTACACCTCAACCTCCATTTTGGATCCTTTGATGGTGAATAGGTTAGGAAAAGTATTTTTTAGTATTTTGAGTGTTTTCATCTTCAATAATGTCTAATAATACCATTGAGTAAGATTTAGGGCGAGTCTTTAACTTTTGGAGTCAAAATGTAGAAAATTGCAATCTTGCAAAAATGTTGTCATGTAAGCCTTGAGAAGGAAAAATCCTATATTTGTGCTTGGATATCCAAGGTTGAGGTTTAAATGTTGTAATAAGGATATTTTGAAGCCATTAGAGTGGTTTTAGGAGTCATAAGAGTTTAGGATTAAAAGTTGCTTCACAAAATGCAAAGTCGTCATGTTGACAATATGATGTAATCTCATTTTAATGTTGTAAACACCTTAACAACAACTCCTTTATTCAAAAATTAGTTAAAGGACATTGGGGAGGATGGGAAAATGTTTATAAAGCCTCCATGGGGTCGAGGCATGAAGGTTGTTGAAGTTTTGAAGCACCAATACAAAGAAAACTCTATTTTTTTTTCTAATTTTACAACATTTTTCCTATTCTTGTGCATGGTACGGTTTGGTACTTCACTGTACGGACTTCTAATACATATGGATTGAAAGAGGGAAGAGTATTCTTTATTTTGGAGGTGATTTGAGTTAATTTAATCAAGTATTGAGTAAGTTACATCAATTTTAGTGAAAGTGGGTCTGAAACCTTGCAAAACAAGGGTTTGGTCACCAAAATGGATGTAATTCCCATTTCCACTGTGGGAAAAATCTAAGACTTGGTGGATTGGTAGATTTAGGACTCCTTTACATGCTACAATTTGTTTCAGAGTGAAAAATGGAGGTTTGCAAAAGTTATGTGATGCCCTAGGTCTTGTTTTTGCCTTGTACAATCCAAAATGTGATCATTTGAATACATTATTTGTTGATTTTTGAGTATCTGAGTAAATATAATGGATGGAAAGAGTGGAAAAGGTCTTGGGGAACCTGTTGAGGTATTTTAAAGGCATTAGGGGTGTTGGGGTATGCCTTGACAAGTTGATTCCTTCTTTGCACAAGCCAAATGAAGCCTTTTGGTGGCTTGTAAATTAGTTATTTGATACACCTGCTCTTGGTGTTTGGTCCTATGCTTTTGGGGATCTGTAAGGGTCTATGTAAGAATTCTAAAACATGGTTTCTTTCTCTATCATTTTCCTTTAACAATTTTTTATCATGATTGTCCTATTGGTGAGTGCTAGAAGGAATGCATGGCATAATGGAAGCGATGGAGGAATGGGTGTTTCTAAGTAAAAAGTCAGGTTACTTGATCATGTTTTGGCATGTGAAGAGTGTCTACATCATCCCCAAGTCCTGTTGATGTATCTGGATGTGAGATTCAAGTTGAGAGAATAGGTTACCTTGTTGAAGGGTATAGTTGAATAAGTGTGTCAAGTTGGGTGCTTCCCCTGCCACTCTGCATCAAAGTGGTATCAGAGCAGGGAGTATATTTTGTTTCATTTTTCAGGTTGAAGAAGAAGTGAAGAGATTTCAAAGATGCCTCCAAAGATGATTATATGGCTAAAGAGATGAAGGAGATGAAAGATAGGCATGCTAAAGAACTCAGAGAGTTACAGGAAAGGATCATAGCCTTGGAAACAAACAAAAGAAGGGATGTTGAAGAGAGTAGTGAGATAGATGAAGAGGAAGATGATTAGTTTGAAGATGTGGAAGAAGAGCTTACTCTATATGATCAAAGAATTGCAAAGTTTTTGAAGGTAGTAAAGGATGACAAGCCTAAGGTAAAAATTGATGTTCCTAAATATGGTGGAAGTTTAAAAGATGAAGAACTACTTGACTGGATTGCTGCATTAGATAATCATTTTGAATGTGATGAGGTTCTTGAGGAGCAGAGAGCAAGGATTGTAAAAACCAAGTTGCAAGGCCATGCTTTAGTATGGTGGGATTACTTTCAGTCTGAGAGGAGAAAACCAGGAAAGTCTAAGATCACATCATGGGACAAGATGGTATCAAAACTCAAAGGTAAATTCTTTCCTAAGGATCATTAGGTTCAAATGTTTAAGAAATTGAAAAGTTTAAGGAAAAAGGAAATGGACATTAAGTCTTATACTGAGGAGTTCTATAAGTTAAGTTTGAGGTCCGGTCATCATGAGAATGAAGATGAAAAAGTTGCTAGATACATTGGTGGTTTGAGGCTTAATATATAGGATGAATTGGTTTTGGCTAACCCTAGGAGTGTAGAGGAGAAGCTTAAGAGGAGATAAGAGAAATCAGTGAGAGGAAGAGGTGGTCATAGTGCAAGAGGAAGAGGAATACCTTTTACATCAAATCAGCCAAATGAAGATCAAGAAGGGTCAAACAAAGTTAAAGAGAAAAATTTTGATTCTAGAGGTGGTTTTCGTTTTAGAGGTAGAGGAAGGTTTGGTATTGGTAGAGGTTCTAATGATTTTGCAAGAAGGTGCTACACATGCAATGAGTTTGGCCATCCTTCATGGAAGTTTCCTGAGAGGGTTGGTAGTTCATCAAGTGGAGACAAGAAGATTGATAAGAGAGCACAATTGGTTCAAGAAGAGGAGTGTGAAAGTCATTGTTCTACAATGGGGAAGGCAGATCTTGAAGTAGGGGAAATGTTGATGGTGAGAAAAATAATCTTGAAGGAAGCAAAAGAGGAAGCACCTTTGCAAAGGAAAAGCCTCTTCAAGACAAATTGTAAGTGCAAGGACAAGGTATGTAGAGTGATCATTGATTCTGGCTCAACTGAAAACATGGTGTCATGTGAAATGGTCAACAAGTTAGGATTGAAAAAGATTCCTCATGAATGTCCCTATAAGATCTCATGGTTGAATGATGATCAATCTTTGTTGGTGAATGAAAAGGCTATTGTGGATTTTCAGATTGGTGGTTATCATGATAGTGTTGTGTGTGATGTCCTTCCAATGGATTGTTGTCATCTCCTATTAGGCAAACCTTGGCAATATGACAAATGAGCTTTGTATGATGGTAGGGAAAATACCTACATCATAGTTAAAGATGGTCATTGTTTTGTGCTGACTCCTCTTGTAGAAGATATCAAAAGTAAAGCAAAGGTAATAATGTGTGGCAAGAAGGAACCTATGAATGTAATGAAGGAAAACAAATATTCTAATGTTTTCATTTGTTCTAAGACTGAAAATGCAGGGATAATAGATGTAGAGATAAAAAAGGGGTAAGAAGTTATTTGGAAAAGAGCATGCATGACAATGCGTTATTAGGAACCATTGAATTCCCTATAGTTAATACCAGGTCTAAGAAACAAACAAAGATTGCATGAAATACAGTACCTAAGTCTGATTTGATAGTGACAAAGCAAGGTAAAGGGGCAGTAAGTGAAAGACAAAAAACATAGGGAAAGAAAGAGTTGCAAACATGTGAAGGTGCCAAAGAAGGGAAGAAAAAACAAACTATTACTAATCCTTGTTTGTATGCAAGTGCAAAACACAGTAAACAATCAAATGATGGTCAAAGAAAGGATGAAAGACTATTTATAGGTCTGAGGACAAAGAAGAGGGAAAATGCATGTATCAATACATTCCAAAATGCTAGAAGTGCAGGGAAGATTGTTAATCCAGTATACATGAACTAGTGGAATGGATTTGTGAACCAATGGAACATCTATGAAGCATGGAGACAATGGATTCAAGGACAACTCATGAGGCATGAGTCTTTTCTAGGGGGGGTGTATGGTGCAGGAGCACCTACACCTCAACCTCCATTTTGGATCCTTTGATGGTGAATAGGTTAGGAAGAGTATTTTTGAGTCTTTTGAGTGTTTTAATCTTCAATAAGGTCTAATAAGACTATTAAGTAAGATCTAGGGTGAGTCTTTAAGTTTTGGAGTCAAAATGTAGAAAATTGCAATCTTGCAAAAATGTTGTCATGTAAGCCTTGAGAAGGAAAAATCCTAAATTTGTGCTTGGATATGCAAGGTTGAGGTTTAAATTTTTTAATAAGGATATTTTGAAGCCATTAGAGTGGTTTTATGAGTCATAAGAGTTTAGGATTAAAAGTTGCTTCACAAAATGCAAAGTTGTCATGTTGACAATATGATGTAATCTCATTTTAATGTTGTAAACACCTTAACAATGGCTCCTTTATTCAAAAATTAGTTAAATAACATTGGGGAGGATGGGAAAATGTTTATAAATCCTCCATGGAGTCGAGGCATGAAGGTTGTTGAAGTTTTGAAGCACCAATACAAAGAAAACTCTCTTTTTTTAAATTTTATAGTGTTTTTTCCTATTCTTGTGCATGGTATGGTCTAGTAATTCATTGTACGGAATTATAATGCATATGGATTGAAAGAGGGGAGATTATTATTTCTTTTGGAGGTTATTTGAGTTAATTTCATCAAGTATTGAGTAAGTTACATCAATTTTAGTGAAAGTGGGTCTGAAACCTTGCAAAACAAGGGTTTGGTCACCAAAATGGATGTAATTCCCATTTCCACCGTTGGAAAAATATAAAACTTGGTGGATTGGTAGATTTAGGACTCCTTTACATGCTGAAATTTTTTTTAGAGTGAAAAATGGAGGTTTTCAAAAGTTATGTGATGCCCTAGGTCTTGTTTTTGCCTTGTACAATCCAAAATGTGATCATTTGAATACATTATTTGTTGATTTTTGAGTATTTGAGTAAATATAATGGATGGAAAGAATGGAAAAGGTCTTGGGGAACCTGTTGAGGTATTTTAAAGGCATTAGGGGTGTTGGGGTTTTCCTCGACAAGTTGATTCCTTCTTTGCACAAGCCAAATGAAGCCTTTTGGTGGCTTGTAAATTAGTTATTTGATACACCTGCTCTTGGTGTTTGGTCCTATGCTTTTGGGGATCTGTAAGGGTCTATGTAAGAATTCTAAAACATGGTTTATTTCTCTATCATTTTCCTTTAACAAAGTTTTATCATGACTGTCCTATTGGTGAGTGCTAGAAGGAATGCATGGCATAATGGAAGCGATGGAGGAATGGGTGTTTCTGAGTGAAAAGTTAGGTTGGTTGATCATGTTTTGGCATGTTAAGAGTGTCTACATAATCCCCAAGTCTTGTTGATGTATCTGAATGTGAGATTCAAGTTGATTGAATAGGTTACCTTGTTGAAGGGTATAGTTGAATAAGTGTGTCAAGATGGGTGCTTCCCCTACCACTCTGCATCAAAAATGAATGTGTGTACCCTATAAGATAATTATGGTAGCATAAGGAATACTCAAAATCATCCCACAAAAAATTGAATACCCTCTTCACTAATCTTAATATACTCATTTAGGGTTAGTCGTAAGTCAACTAAAGAATCATACTACTTGGGTAGCTGTATAAGAGCGAATTTGCACCCTAGGTGCAATTCCCCTTTTTCCCTCTTTACACTTTAGAAAACCTAAGTCGGAGGCTTAAATTCACTTAAGCCCGCTGATGGAAATCCACTTGGCACCTATTTTGTGTGTCGGTGGAGGCATTTCTATTGGGGATGCCCATGCGGTGCGTAGACGTCCATGTGACATGTTTACATCCCTTGTAGATTCCTACAGCTGAGCCAACATAGGCGTTACTCTTCCCATTGGCAGTGAAGTTGTAATGCCTCCTTTGGCCACCCGACCCAAATATGGTCGTTTCCTTTCTCACCCCTTCATAATCAGTCTTTGAACTTGCATTTGGAGGTTGGATGAAAGATTGGAAGAACCCTACACCACATCAAGCTCTCATACTCTCATTCACAAGCTCATTTGCACTCACTTCCAAGCATTCGATAGCAGCAATATCACATTCCATCACGTTGGTAGAGAAAGTTTGGGACCATGCCACTGCAGCAGAGGCTTGAGTTCCTCTCATTTCTCCCCCAAGCAACCTTGAGTGCTCTTGGTGGAGGTGGTAAGCTTCCCTCTCCTCTCCTCTATCATTTGGTTAAGTAGCATAGTATTGTTTGTAGTGCTTGTGCTTTTGTCACTTCTTTATCTCTTTTCCATTGGTTTTCCATGGAGGTAGGAACACCTAAACGGGGGTCTAACTGAGGCAAACCCCTATACAGCCACCCCCCAAAATTCTCTCTCTTGTTGTGTGTAGGTGCGTGAGCTCTTGGAGGATTAGCTAGTGAACGAGTTCATTGGTGAGATTCTCCTCATCTTTATCACTCTTGTTTATTTTCTTTACAATATCAAAGATTATTTAATTTACCTAGTTCTATCATTTTGTCCCTTTAGTTAGCGTGTTGGACCATTAGCAAGTTTTTGGTGGCTTGACCTTATCTTTATCGTTGTCTAGCTGTACAGAATACAACACACTTTCTAGATGACAGTGCGTCGCACTGTCATCCAAAGTCCATTCTTTTGTCCTCAGACAGAGAGCATTCTGAGATGAAGTGTTAAGCCTAGAAACCAGCTCACCTAGCCTCTTTCTGTATTTTGGGCCTGTTGAGTAGTTGAGAGGCCCTACAGTCCTTGTAACCCTTGCCTTACATACCCTAAACAATACACTTAGCTGAGGTAAGTTAGGGAAGCCTCTCACATCTTGACCCTCCGTGACCTGGGGTCTTGCATGCGGTGGTCCCCCTCTCTTACAGTAGTATATGGTCTCGTGCAAACCATAGCGTACATAAAAATTCTGATTGCACTAACATAAGGTACTCTAATCACATCCTTCATCTTTGTAGGAGAAGTTGGACACTCCTTAATTGGTAACTTTGTCCCTATCATAATAGGAACACATAATGGTATACAATTTGACATGTTAAGCCTCTCTAACATAAAGTTCACATAATTACTTTTTTCCAAAATATTTATTCACTCTATCTCTTCTAATATATATCTCCAAGATGTACCTAATTACCCCTAAATCCATCTCAAGTTAAGATTTCAATTCATAAATCAAATATTCTCCATTATCAAAATACAACTTATTATCAACATATAATGCAATAATGAGAATACGATCACTTTCTGTATTATTTTAAAAGCAATAATATGAATTGGTTCTCAAAAATATCAAACTTTTCACAAAATAATCAAAATTTAGGTATAACACCCTAAGAGATTACTTAAGACCATACATTTATTTCTTTAATTTATAAAATAAACATTCTTTACCTTTCTCAATATAGTGCTTTAGATGTGTCATATAAATCTCTTACTCTAAACCGTCTTGAAGGAATGCTATCTTCACATCCATCTACTCAACCTCTAGATCATACACTACAACAAGAGCACATATAGATCAAATGGACATTAACTTTGCTACTAGCAATAAAATATCACCATAATCTATTTCCTCAACTTGGGAATAACCCTTCACATCCAATCTCAAATTTTACATCTCAATACTACCATCAAACATATTTTTTCTCTTAAACACTCATTTATATCTTGTGGGCACCTACATAATTGATGAAAAATTCTTAGTTATTCTTGTTATTTTGTGTCACCCCCTTGTGATTCCTATTAATTATAACTGATCTGAGAAATATTAATGGTGTATCATGTTCATGTGCCTCTGGTAGTTGTATTACACCTTTGCTAGATTGCAGTAAAAAAACCCATCTATAGAAAACCTAAAAATGACTAAGTAATTTTTGTCAAAACTTTATTAGACTCCAATGTGGTTTTGAGAACCTTGTCAGACTCCAACATGGTTGTTGAAACCTTGTTAGGATCTGATGAAGATTTCAAAACCAAGCTTATGGGTTAATACATAAAAAAATTGTCAGAAGTTTGTAAGGTTGTTGAAACCTTGTCGAACCCTAACTTGACCTTGTTGAAACCTTATCAAGTTTCAATGAAGGTTTCAAAACTAGGTATATTGATCAACACTTGAGGGTAAAAGTAGAAATTTGTGTTACACTTTCAGCCAAATAAATAGTTTTAAGTGAAACATTTTCGGCTAAAAAAGTTTCGACCGAATAGGTTTTGACCAAAACCACATGGCCTATATGTGGCACATAGAGTTTCAGCCAAATATGTTTTGCCCGAATCTAAAAAAATAATTTTTTCCCTTTCATGCTTTGGAATTGGCTTATTTTATGTGTGGGGTTTCTATAGAAAGGGTTTCGGTAGAAACCCTTTCTATAGAAAGCTTTTCTACCAAAATTGTCTATGTGGCATCCTAGTTGGCAACCAACTCAACTTTTTTTCATAATTTTCTAAAACTTTCAACTTCAACTTAGTATTTCTTAATCAAAATGATGTTTAAAAAAAAAAAAACCCTTTTTTAGAGCTCAAAGTGATGAATCCGAATATGTAATTTTTTTAATATTTTGATTAGTTTTAATATATTTTATTTTTAAAATAATGCAAGTAGGTTGTTAAAGTTAAAAAAGAGGTTGATTACAATTTTTTTTTAAATAGTAAAAGATGTTAATTTTTTAAAAATATATATGGTGCACTAGAGGAGAGAGTCATCTTCAAAAGGGTATAATTTGTTTTTTTTAAATGATTAAAAAATAGACAATAATTGATGTCTCATGAAAATTGTTAAATTCTGACAAGTTTGACTTTAAAACATTATTACGAGAAAAATATACATCAAAATTTGAATTTTTTTTCCATGCTCTAGATATTGAAGTTACCTATTTGGAGAAAAAAATTTAGGGAAAAATGAAGTTTTTTTCAATTTGTTTCTTGACATCCCGTGAACGTCACTTTTTTAAAAATGTTCAACATTCTAAAATCTGTTGTTAAATTGATAAAAAAAATAATGAATTTTTTTTTTTTTAAATCTAAAAATTATAGGAATAAACTTCATCAAAATTTCTACATTTCATTAGTTTACATCATTTTGAAATTCAAAACATAAAGACCACTTTTATGTGGTAAAATTTTAGAATTTTTTTGTTGTTGGTTGATTCCTTTATAAAGTGTGACACAAGTTTGTGCTTTTACCCTTGAGAAATACACTTTGAAGCTTCAAAACACAAGAGTTTTGTCGAATGTTTGAAAGGTTTTGAGAACCTTGTCAAACTCTAGCATGGTTGAAAAAACCTTGTCAAATTCTGACATAGCTTTTGAAACCACCTTCAAACTTCGACAATGCTTCCAAAGGTTTCTCGCATGTGCATAATTGATAACTTAAGTGATCGCTTCTATTGGGCCCCGCCTAAACATGTGTGACATCTCGTAAACTCGCAAGATTATTTTCTATCTACCCCACCATGTTTTAAAACTCATGGTATTGTGACATATGTCACCCTACTCTTAGTATCCAAGTGGCATTATTTGGTTTCATCATGGTAAATGGCTTATCGTAGGCCCAGTTTACATTTTTTTCTACCCACGAATATATGATTGCCCAAAATATATCTAACTTTGATGCATAACTTTGTTCCATGCATCTGCAAGTCTACTTAGGGGCTCCCATTCCAAGCCACAAACTCATGGAATCTTGACACATGGTGTTATTTTGCAAGCTCTCTTCTTTTCCTAGGTGTCTTTTGTTTTATTGTTGTCTCCTCCATGAACATGTGATTTCAACCACATGTCAACATTTGGGTGACATCTATGCTCGAGGTAAATTAGATCAATGCCCGGCATTTAAAGTTTTCAGGTGGCTATGATGGTGACTCTACATAGGATGATTTCAAATGCTCCCATCACCCTTAATGATTTTTCCATATTCCCAAGGTAACTGAGTGACATAATTGAATAATGGTGCCTTGTAAGCATTCCTAGATGCATGATTTGGGGAGGTTCCTTTCCTCTAGCCATGAACTATAAGTGGACATCTATTATTTGATTCTCAAAATTGCTTTGTACATGATTATGATCAATTTTTTTCAATTGATCATATTTCTTTTGTGTGTTTACCCTAATTGGATTAAGGTTTGATGCTTGATCATCTAAGTTATTCCTAAACTAAAAAGGAAAGTTTTATACTCATTTCATGTGTTCTGAGTTTTGGCCAAGGAAGAAGACTATATACAAAAAGTGTTAAATTCCAAAGGTGAAGGCCTATGCTAGTCATTACATTGGTAGTGCCTCAATATTTTGAAACTATGGCTCATATGAATACAATATTGATGCAATTATCTCCAATAGTGAACAATAATTTTCTGTAAGTTATGTAGTCAAGGGTTATATTAGTTTTTCAAGCACATTTGTTGTCTTGAGTTAGTTGAATGATCTGTTATTTATCCAAAGGATAGAGTAAACGCATGCCATAAATTAATTTGGGAATGTTATCACTTTTGATGGATTATTAAGTATGGTTGCATAGTAGGCTTGTGTAGGTCATATTATCACAAGGTGATAATCTATCAAATGACCATCAAAATATGTTTGGTTTTGTTATACACAATGCATAACATATGAATTTGTAGCCCAAGGAAGGCATTGGTCTCGCATTATTTTCTTTCCCCATCCTTAGAAACAAGTCTTATTTCATCAACCATTTTTATGCTTTAGTTTTATGTTTATTTTATGTTTCAACTTCATGCTAGGATTGAAATGTGAACAAGGGTATACCATTTTTTAATGTAGCCATACTAACCCTTATTTTGTGTGAAGTTTATTTTTTGGACACTATGTTGCACCATTAGATTAATATCTACATCCAGTGTTGACCCCCTAGGTTTTGAAGAGCCTAAAGTATAGGGGAGAAAAGAGATATCTAAATATCCCATTTGTTTTCCACTGATCTTGGAGTCCTTGAGCATAAGATATAGCTACTTTAGAGGATTTTCAAGGCATTATATGGAAGAATAAACAACATATCCAATGGGCTTTCATCTATTAGGAAAAGGTACTAGGTCCCATGTACTATTCTTCTTCAAAGAAAGCATATCTTCATCTATGATAATTTTCTAGAACACACCATTCAATTCCATTTCCTCTTTTATAATCTTAGGCTCATTAATATTAGTAATTCAAGAAAAAAATGTATATATAATCATGAGTATACTTGTTTGGTTTTTTTCTTTGCCAAGTGGGCCTCCTTAATGATTGAGGTGGACATTTTATCTCTTCTTTATAGCTCTTTGAACCATTTCAACTCTCCCCCTCTTTAGGTCCTTTATGGGCTTCTAGTTAAACCTTCTCAATCTTTGGGCTTAGTTGAACCACATATTCCTTTCCACCATTTTCTAGCTACAATTTTATAGAAAAAGACTTCAATTATCTAAATATAACACATGTTACATAAAAATATTTTTGACACATGGTCCTAAATCTTGTATCTTTTCACACCAACACCATAGCCAATGAAAATATATTTTATAACCTTGCTCTTTAAATTTCACTACTTGTCCCTAGGTACATGTGTATATGCCTCACAACCAAATACTTAAAATACCTCAATGAGAGTTTTTATTCTTGAGCACACCCCATAGGTGTCTTACCAACAATAGTTGATATAGGAGACATGTTAACTAAGTAAAAATATATTAAAACTACTTATATCCAAAAAAAAAAATTATGCCTACCCCAGTAAGAATACTCCTAGCCCTCTCCATCAACATCTTGTTCATTCTTTTCATAAATTTATTTTTTTAAGAGGTGTACACAATTATCTTATCTCTTTCTATCCCATGCTTGTTATAGAATCTATCAAAATTTGTTGAACACAACTCATCACTATTATCAATCCCTAAAATCTAAATCTTCTTAGTTGTTTGATTACCTACAAGAGCCTTAAACTCTTCAAAATAATTAAAGACTTCAAATTTAGTTGTAAGGAAATCTATCTATAGTAAGGAAATATATCTATGTCCTAATATAATCATCAATGAAGAAACATAGTATATACATTTGGAAATCAAAAGGACATTAACAAGACCAAATATATTAAAATAAATTAAATTCAACATCCTAGAATATTTATGAAAACTAATGAAAAACTAAATGATATTTTTTTCATATACATAATGTTCACAAAAAATAGATTAAATATTAGAATCATTTTTACCCCTTAACAATATTTTTGTAAGATTTATTGTTAAATAAACCTAAGATATAATGAAAGATTAGGACAGCATGAAATAAAACAATATGCTAGAATGAATTGTATTCTATCTAGAAAATGAGAGTACATGTAAAATATATAAAGAGCCATTTCTTTTATATAGAGCAAGGCAATACATAAGGTAGCCCATGATCTCACATAGAGCATAGAGTTCAACTGGAGTTAGCCTATGCAATAAAGCAAGAAAGCTTTCTAATAAATATTGATTATCTAAGAAAGCTTATCTAATAAATATTGATTATCTAAGAAAGCTTATCTAATAAATATTGATTATCTAAGAAAGCTTATCTAATAAAGAAGGAAAGCTTGTCTAAGAAGGAAATCTTATCTAATAAGGAAAGCTTATCTAAGAAACCTTATCTAGAACGAGATCAAATAAAATAAATAGCTAATAAAATAATTACTCAAATAAATAAATACAACTAGATAAAAAAATACTAAGTAAGCTTAAGTGAGTGTAAAAAAAAAAAACTTTACACTAACACTCCCCCTTAAGTGGTGTTATCTTACTTTACCCCTTCATCAAAATAGTCTCATTAGGTAGTTGATGTTTTAAGACATGTTTCAATCTTGTTCTAACACTTAAAGGAGACTAAAGATATCCTTTATCCTTGAGAAAAGTTTTCAACTTTGAAAGAGTTTCAAAAGGCATATTATTTTTGTTAAAACCTACAGGTAGCCTAGAGATAAATTTTCTTTAAGTGTCAAGCCTCAAACCTAGAGTAGGAGAAAACAAGGTTAAGTTGAAAGCTTCAAGTTACAATTTAGGGTTTGAGATAATGTGTTGCATATCTCCAGTTCCACATAGCAAAATTTTTTTCAAGAAGGTGGATGTGTGCATGAAAGGATTAATCATCCATTGAAGCAAGATGCTCATGTCAAGGTATGCATATGGTGTCATCAAGATAGGGTGACATTCAGTGTGAAAGGAGGACCAGACTTTTATAAATGAAATAATCAATGAGCCAAACAATGAGGGGAACACACCACTTTATTTAGCCATAATTAAGGACTCATTAGAGATTATTATAGTGATCACACGTTAAATGGGATTTATTATAGTATATGCATACATGTTTTTGGGATTGGTCTTTTCTATAATCTGTTACTCCATATTTGGAATAGATGACAAGTAAAGGGAAACAACTCAAATACATTTAGGATTCATACCTTTAAGACTCTGTTCTGGTGTAGAATATGTCGCTTTCTTTGGTGGTGATTCTCAAAGTGATGGTAGAATCAGAGTTCAAATACTTTTTTGAGAACTCTAAAGGACCTTTCAAACAAGAAATGGATATTTAGAACTGCAATATGAGGTTATCACAGAGCAACTTTCACACAGTGGTTTCTTGCTCTTAAGACCAAAGTTGAAGGCAGTAGTGGTACACATGTTAGGAGAAGGTTAGTTGATCTTGATATAAAAATATCACTCACCAATCCAAAGATATTGTAAGTGAAATACATGAAATGGTTGGTCTGATGTCTAGTGCTATGATTAACTATTCCTACAAGATATTTATTGAACAAATTTCATGGGTCAAAGAGCTTGTTACTGCATCCATCTGCTTGGAAGTGGACACAGGTGAAATTTTGTTTTCTTTGAGTGAAAGCATGCTATATAGGTAAATAATATTTCCACAGGGATCACGAAAGAGGACCATGATAGATGCAGAGGGATTTATTGCCAGGTTAATATGTGGGGTCTAGAAGCTTTTTTGGCACACTAAGCCTAATGGAAGGTGGACTTCTGAGAAACCTTTATATAGAGCTTATAAAGTTATAAATTACTCAAAAGAAAAAATTTCCTACTGTCTTGCACTATAATGTACACCTTCGAGATAAAATAATAGAAAATATTGTCGATGTTCAAAAACACATCGACAATAGAACATGAATGAAGTGACAAAGAATGTTGCCCTTTTCCCATTTGGTGAAAATCAGGGAAATGATGATTCATAGGAAGGAAATGAATAGTGGGAAATAAAGTTACTATATTAGTGCCATTGTTGGTGCAACAAATGGTAGTTTGTTGGTTGTCATGTCCTAAGTACTACCCTATACATAGTAGTCGTATAATGTTAGTTACTCATTTCCATTCAAGTGGATCAATAAAAAGTGTAGAGAGGGTTTATGTAACATCTATTACAACTGTTACTACTCGCTGGGGTGTAGTCATGTCTTGGAATTTAGGGTTTGTTGGTAGGCAGGGGTGCAACAATACATAAAACAATGTTGTAACAAGGTGATGGACAAAACAAAAAATAGAAAAAAACACACAAAAATTTGAGAAAAGAGAGCAAAATGTATGACAAAAAATACAGATTTATATATTCCCTTTTTGCTTTCACAAAATTATAAAAATTATAGAGTACATGCTCTTTTTTACACTACAAAATATTCAACATTGACTTTGGACTACTGTCCAATACTTAAAACTATTCAAATACCTAAACTAATGTTGACTGTGCAGTGTTGTAGCTGATTCTATTCACATGTTGCTTCTGCACATTCTTTTTTATCTATTGTTGTCTCCTTGTTCTGTGTTGAACATTCCTTTTGCTACTACAGGGTCTTCCAATCCCAAAACTCAACTCTACTTTTGCTACTATAGGTTCTCTCCAAAATACAAAATATAAAACTTCTACAAACTAACCGTTGCATTCTTTCCTTTTTGTCTTGTTTTAGAAAGAAAGCTAAAAAATGAGCGCTTCATTTTGAATTCAAAATTACCTACCAATATTAATGCTGGCAAGTCAACTTGGCTAAAAGTTTACGTTGGGGGAAGTTGGGAGGAAAATTTTTTGACTGTAGATTATATTTAATATTCCAACACTCCCCCTTAATCCAAAGTCAACTGTCATTCTGTTGTTTCCTTTCAGAGTTGATCTCTGAAGCTGTCCATGATGCCAAGCCTATCTCTTAGGTGTTCAAAGCTATATCTTGGTAGTGCCTTGGTGAAGATATCAGAAAGTTGTTCTTTAGATCTACAATACTGCAATTCAATCTCACCTTGTTCCACCAGTTCCCTTATAGAATGATATTGAATCTTGATGTGTTTGCTGTGTCCATGGAAGGATGGGTTCTTTGTCAAATCTATTAAGGAAACATTGTCAAAATGTATGACTGTGTTGTCTTCTTATTGTTCCTTCAAATCTACAAGGATTCTCCTCAACCAAATAGCCTGACACGCTGTTGTGTTTGCTGCAATGTACTCAGCTTCTGTTGTGCTAAGAGAGACAATAGGCTGCTTCTTGGATTCCCATGAAATTGCACCCAATCCCATGTGGAACACATATCCCAATGTGCTCTTCCTATCATCTACATTTCCTGCCCAATCACTATCCATGAAACTAGCTAACTTGAACTCATTTGATGCACCATACAAAATTCCATAACTTGTTGTTCCATTCACATACCTCAAGATCCTCTTTCCTGCTTGCCAATGTGTCTCTTTAGGTTTCTCCATGAACCTATGAATCAAACTTAAGTTGCATACATCAAATCAGGCCTAGTTGATGTCAAGTACATCAAACTTCCAATCATGCTTTTGTAGAGGGTTGGGTTCACATCATTGTTGTTTTCTTCTTTGAGTAGTTTCTGACCTGTTGTTGTTGGTGTTGGTGTAGGTTTTTTGTTCTGCATTTTGAGCCTCCTCAAAATCTATTTGGCATAGTTAGTTTGTGAAATGAATATGCCATGCTCAATTTACTGAACTTCTATCCCAAGAAAATACTTTAGTAGACCTAAGTATGTCATCTCAAACTCATTCTTCATCACTTCTTTGAAATCAACAATCAATCTATCATTGTTTCTAGTAAAAATCAGATCATCTACATATTAAACAACAATTAAAATATCACCTTTAGCTGCTTTGATGTAGAGTGTGGGCTCACAACTTCTTTTGTTGAAGCCATTTCTCATTAAATATGAGTCTATCCTAATGTACCATGCTCGATATGCTTGTTTCAACCCATAAAGAGCTTTGCAGAGCATATATACCTTGTCCTCTTGCCCTGAGACTTCATAGCTAGGTGGCTACTCCACATACACTTCCTCCTTTAGCACTCCATTCAAGAAGGTTGACTTTACATCCATTTGAAACACCTCCCAATGATGTTGGGCTGCAATTTCTATGACTGCCTGAACTGTTTCTAGCCTTGCAACTAGTACATAAGTTTCATCATAATCTATTTCAAGTTGTTGTTTGTATCCTTTCACCACTAACCTTGCTTTATGCCTTTCAATTTTACCTTATGTTGTACACTTGGTCTTGTAGACCCACTTCACTCCAATCACTTGTTTATCCTTGGGTAAATCATTCAGCTCCCATGTTTGGTTCCTCTCTATAGCTTCTAACTCTTCATCCATGGCCTTACACCACTTTTCTTGTTTTACTGCTTCCTCAAAGTGTGTTGGATCACTATAAGAGAATAATGCAAAATCTAAGTTCTCATTGAAATCAACATGCCTAGTGCTATCATAAATCTCCCTTACACTCTTTGTCTTTCGTGGCATCAATGATTGAAGTGTAGGGTCTGAATTAGCTTTCGAGCTGCTGCTACTATGACCTCTAGAGTTGTTTTACTACTGACTGTCTGAGCTACTACTCTGCTGTACTTTGGAGCTGTTACTCTATTGTGTCTATTCAGAGTTGTTTTGTTGAGCATTGCTAGAGTTGTTGTTTTCTAAGGCTCTGTGGTAGTTTCTCTCTGAGTTGCTACTATCCTAAGCTCCTTCTAGGTTGTTGTCTTCCAAAACTTCCTCTTCATCAAGGGGTATTGTGACTAAAATACCCGTGGTGCTGTCCACCGTTCCATCCCAAGCTTCATTCTCAATAAACACAACATCCCTACTAATCACTACCTTTTTGGTCATGGCATTGTACAATTTATAGGCTTTTGACTCTTCACTATAGCCTATGAAAATGCATTTTTCTCCTTTATCATCAAATTTTTTCCTCCTCTTTTGGCACCAATGTATATGCCACACACCCAAAGATTCTTAGGTGTTCAACACTCCACTTGTTGTTTTTCCAAGCTTCTTGCAGGATCCTATCATGGATATCCTTTGTAGGATACCTATTCAATATGTAAATAGTTGTTGCTATAGTTTCACCCAAAAATATGTGTGACATCCCTTTTGCTTTTAGCATACTTGCTGCCATGTCTTTAATGGTTCTTTTTTTCCTTTCTACCACTTCATTTTGTTGTGGGGTATACCTAGTTGTGAATTTTTTATGAATGCCCTCATTCCTACAAAAATATAGGAATTCTTTAGAGATGTACTCTCCCCCTCTATCTATTCTAAGGAATTTCATATAGTGTCCACTTTCCTTTTCAACTGCTACCTTAAACCATTTAAATTTCTCAAAGGTTTCTGATTTGTTTTTCAAAAAATAGACCCAATTCTTTTTACTATAATCATCTATGAATGTCATGAAATATGTGTTTCCAGGTAAGGTGGGGGTTTTCATGGGTGCACACAAATATTAGTGCACTAATTCTAATGGTGTTTTTTCTCTCCTAGAGTAACCTGATTGAAAGGGTTGTCTATGCTGCTTTCCTAAAATGAATGCTTCACATTTTCCATCGGGTTCTACAATGGATGGTAAACCCCTAACCATTCCTTTCCTAGACAATAAACTTAAACTAGAAAAGATTAAGTGCCCATACCTTAAATGCCAAAGTTTGGATGGGTCTTTAATGACTGTTCTGAATGCAGACAGTTGTTCCACAGTCGATTGTTGTTCTTTTTCTATCAGCACTGGTGAACATTGATGTAAAACTTATGTCCTTTTGATGTGTCTGTTGTAGACACTATGTGCATTCTAAGAGGAAACATTTTTTTTCTTGTCATCTACATGGCTGCCATCACTTTCTTGTTGCCTCCTTTGTCAAATATCTTGCATTATCCATTCTCCATCAAGATTCTATAACCATTTTGGACCATTTTTCCAATGCTTAATAGATTATGCTTCATGCCAAGGGCATAATAGACATCCTGGATTTGTTGCTTCTCACCATTCTTGGTTTGAATGCTGACAACACCTTTTTCCAATGACATGAACCTTCTCATCGTTTCCCATTTTGATTTCTATTTTTATACAGCTATCTATGGAGGCAAAAAATTTCTTGTTACCACTCATGTGGTTGTTGCATCTACTATCTAAATACCAAAATTCATCATTGATGCGCTCAACAAGGTTGCAAACAATGAAAGCATTGGACTGTTTTTCATTTTCAGATTTGTTCTCATTTGCTATATTTGCATTTTGATTCCCATTGTCACATTGCTTCTTCCTACACTCACTAGCATAATCTCCATACTTGTGATAGTAATAATATTTGACATTTATTTTGTCATACCTTTGATCTGAACTGTCATTCTTCTTCTAGTTTTGGGTTGTTGATTGTGAGTTGCTTGGCTCCTCTTGGCTGTTTGAGTCTCCTCTTCCAGAATTGCTTCTTCCTTAGCCTCTTTGACCTCAACCTCTTCTATTTCTTCCTCTTCCCCAACCTATTCCATTGGAATGAGCTTTGAAAGATTTCTCTAGGGAAGGATCAGATCTATTCAACCGCTACTCATGGGTTTGTAGTGAACCCATCAACTCATATATAGTCATCTGAGACAAATCCTTTGCCTCTTCAATGACAATGACTACATAATCAAACTTAGTAGGCAGACTTCTTAGGATTTTCTCAGCAATCCTTTGTTCTTCCATTGTTTCTCCATTGACTCTCAGCTGATTACCAGGGTTGAAATCTTAGTGTGATAATCTGAAATGGACTCATTTTCTTTCATTTGTAGTCTCAAAATTTCTTCTCAAGAGCCACAACTTAGCTAACCTCACTTTATCAATCCCCTTGTAACTATTTTGTAATATTTCCCAAAGCTTGTTTTGCATAGTTTGATGCTACAATATGTGGGAAAATAGCCTCACTCAAGGCTGCCTCAATCAAACTGAGGGCTTTTGCATCTTTCATCCTAGTTTCCTTCAATTGATTCTTTTGTGCATTTGAGAGGGCTGCATAGGCTGTTGGGTCTGTGATATCATTGAACCCATTGGTGACCAACTCCCATAGGTCATTTGCAACTAAGATGGTCCTCAATCAAACTAAGAGCTTTTGCATCTTTCATCCTAGTTTCTTTCAACTGATTCTTTTGTGCATTTGAGAGGGCTACATAGGCTGTTGGGTTTGTGATATTATTGAACCCATTGGTGACCAACTCCCATAGGTCATTTGCAACTAAGATGGTTCTCATCTTCTTAGCCCAAATGCCATAATTTTTCCCATCAAAATTTGGTGGCTGCTGCCAGCCTTTACTCTCACCATCTGCCATTCTTCTCAACTTTGAGAAGACTAAACAATGCCTAAATAACCTAGGGAGTTTCTAAAGACACCCATAAATAAACTAACTACCCATAAAAATAGGGCTCTGATACCACTTGTTGGCAAGCAGGGGTGCAACAATACAAAAAATAGTGTTGTAACAAGGTGATGGACAAAACAAAAAATATAAAAAAACACACAAAAAATTGTGTAGAGATAGCAAAATGCATGACAAAAAATACAGATTTATATATTCACTTTTTGCTTTCACAAAATTACAAAAATTACAGAGTACATGCTCTATTTTACGCTACAAAATATTCAACATTGACTTTGGACTACTTTCAATACTTAAAACTATTAAAATACCTAAACTAATGTTGATTGTGCAG
The DNA here is from genome assembly GCA_007258455.2 of Sequoia sempervirens. NCBI lineage: Eukaryota > Viridiplantae > Streptophyta > Pinopsida > Cupressales > Cupressaceae > Sequoia > Sequoia sempervirens. Next base: position 616,541,324 of record VDFB02281492.1, on the reverse strand, counting down.
TGTTGTAGCTGATTCTGTTCACATGCTACTTCTGCACATTCTTTTCTATTTGTTGTTGTCTCCTTGTTCTGTGTTGAACATTCCTTCTGCTACTATAGGGTCTTCCAATCCCAATACTCAACTCTACTTCTGTTGCTGCAGGTTCTCTCCAAAATACAAAATATAAAACTTCTATAAACTAACTGTTGCATTCATTCCTTTTTGTCTTGTTTTAGAAAGAAAGCTAAAAAATGAGCACTTCATTTTGAATTCAAAATTACCTACTAATATTAACGTTGGCAGGTCAACTTGGCTACAAGTTTTCATTGGGGGTAGTTGGGAGGAAAGTCTATTGACTGCAGATTATATTTAATATTCCAACAAGGTTTTCAGATCTGGTTGTTGAACTTGATTTCCTCTATGTAAGTGAAGGAATTCACATGCGTTGAGAAAAGGTTATATAATAATTGCTACTACTGCAACTTTTGATCAAGCTATTTTCATCCTTATTGTTCCGAAGAGTAAACTGATAGATGAAACTCAAGAAACCCTTCAAACTTCATATTTTCCTTAGTATACATGTTAAGGTAAATTGGGCCAAGAATCTTTATATTGCTTTAGTATGTTATGAGTGCACAGTATCGAGAACTTGTCTACTCATATGCGTGTTATCTATGATCAATAAAGCAATACACTAATTAGTCAAAGTTTATGGCGTTGGCATATGATGTGGTTTTACTGTAAATAGTGTTGATAAAATGTATTTGAAGTGGCCAAATGAGAACCTTATCTATGCAATAGCCTTCAAGTTTTATGGCTGATATTATTTCATTATGAATTGGTTCTCTATTCAAATAAATTCTTGTTAGATGGTGTTACAATTCCTGATATTGGTTACAGGAATCAATACATGATATTAAATAATCCATAATGAAAATGGACAAATAAAGTTGTTGTAGACTTATGCATCTGTCACAAAGAGGACAAAGGAAAATTTCTATCTAAACTTCTAGTTAACATTGACAATCCACATACCTAGATAAACAAGTGAAGAGGAACAATACATAATATTCACAATGAATGAATGTGAATGACAATAGAGTGTTGTCATATTGATGGAGGACAATCTGTAGTAGATACAAATGAAGATAGGGACTCTTTTTTTTGAGGTGCTTGATGAACTAGTCTTAGAAGGACATATGGATAAATAATGTAGAGATACAAACATTAGAGGATGGAACTTCATATATGCAGGTGTTGTTAAACACAAAGATGTGTTGAGAGGGGGGTGGATCAGTATATATTAAAATAACTAATTCCATTTGTAGATTAGCAATACATCACATTAATTGGAAGGAACAAAAGAGAACACATGTATCGCATAGAGACACTAGGATTTTATGTGGAAAATACAATAAGGGAAAAACCAACATGAGGATTAAATCACAATATATGTATCTCACTATTAACAAGAAATTACAAAGTTCGAGGTTCACTACCTATGGAATTTATGTAATGCACTCCCCAAGATTAAGCTAATATAATACTATAAGGTAACTAAATAAGAGAAGTAAATAATAAAATAGAATAATTAAAGATAAACTACTCAATTTATAACTTTTCTAATGATAGAAATAATGATGAAGTCTTGCATGATCCAAAAGAATATTTTACAAGTTAGATACTTTCTTTGCTAATCCAACAATTATATTTACAAGAGGGAATAATAATAAATAATAATGATATTGTCAATAAGGAATTTCACAATCATTACTTTATGATGATTCTGATAATGTACACACCCAATGTTAATATAAACAAAAATAAATGACTTTTTTTTTTTTGAAATCAAACATTGCTATTCAAACTTTACACTAATTGTCAACATCATTTAAATTCATTTAAACTACACAAAAACATGGAACATATTTTGATATGGTTAGTTTTAAATCCCCACAATAGCATTAACTTATCCCCCCAAAGATATTATTACCATTAAATCAAAATCAAATAGGACATCTAAAATTGTTAGTGAAGGTAAAATCAAGATTACATAAAGGTTGAGATATGTAATAGACTCGCATACTAAAGATGCATCATAAGTGCTGAACCAACCTCAATCTATTTACCTTTCCAAGTGAGCTATTTAATGTCTAATCATTAGAAATGAAGACAATAATTTAAACAATACTTTAAACCAATATTACAAGCATAAGCATACATGAAATAAGTTAACAAGAACTATACCATCCAATATTGAACACCCTATCATTAAAGGACTAATAACTCAACAACTTGAGATTGATTATGTATATTTGTAGTATACACACACGACTAAACATATACACATAATTCATGACTATTTAGTTCGTTAACATTTGTTAGTAACTATATTTTAATGGATTTAGAAGCTTTAACGTTATATTTCATAAATTAAACCTTATTTCTTTACTTCATAACTCTACCCAAAAATTCTTAGGTGATTTCAATTACCAACTGTAGATGTTCAAATTATCCTGATTGATATCGTGCACTTGATCCTAATTTACTAACATCAGTTCTCTCTAAATCACTTCTTTACTAACCAGTTAATTAAATAATCCTTATTTAATTAATTGATCGTAATTCCTCCTTTAATTAAATAAATCACTTTTTTTTATTAAATCATAATCTTCTTTTAATTAAATAAATCAACTTTACTTAATTAATCCTAATGTTTCTTTTTTGATTAAATAAATCATTTTATTTAATTAAATTCTAATGTCATCTCCTTTAGATTGAATAAATTAACCTTTATTTGATTTAAATCTAATATCATCTCCTTTTAATTAAATAAATCAAACTTTATTTAATTAAGTCTAATGTTCATTATTCCTCTCATTTGATTTAAAATAAATCTAAAAATCTAAATCAAATGTCATATCAACTAATTTCATCTAAAGTTAATTAAATCCTAATTAACTCTAACTCTAATCCTCAAATCCTCTAGATTTTGCAACTTGCACAAGTAAATCAATTTAATTGATTTATTAATTCTTCTATTTCATTCAAAAATGGCATCTCTTTGGAATATTCCTCCAATTTGAAATCTCCCTCCCAAAAGGACTTGTCCTCCAACATGGCATTTATAACTCTTACATGTCCTTTTTCTTGAGCCAAGTGGCATTAACTCATCTTTCAACTCTTCCTCCACAAGCTATCTTTTGAATTTCAAAATTCCACCTAATTGCATTTATTTGCACATTGATCAAAATGTGCTCCACCTCTCTTCAATAGCATGTTGACAAGTGGCACATTGTTATCGGTTCATCTTTAGTCCCACATCCTTCATGTTTCTCATTCCTCCATCCTTCTTTCCTATAAATGGAAGTCTCTTCTATTGATTTTGGATCCAGAACTTCATGCAAAGTTACTATCTACAAGTTTTGAGCAAGATCATCCACCATTTTCATCCAAATCTTCATAGTTTTAATCAATTTTAACTAGTGTATGGTCAATTTTCATCAAGGAATTGGGAAAGGGCTACTTTCCACATCAAAGTAGCACCAATTCCCCCATGGGATGCTAGTTTGAATGTTTTGAGCAAGATTTAGTAGCTTTCATTTGATTAATTTCACTTTGTTTCTTGTTCTTGGTGTTTAAATGAATTGCATGGGGAATGATTGTTTTAGATATGTTTAATGAATAACATTCAATTGTTTGATCATGTTTGAGTAGGTCTAGACCAACCGTTCACATTTTGGCACTAGAAGGAGGGCCCACCTTTCAAAATTAGCACTTTTTTGTCAAAATTTTGTTATTTTTTCAAATTTTTTGTGTCTTCAAGAAAGAGCGACACTGGGAAGGTCAAATAGCAATGCTACCAGTCCAGCGTCGCTATATAGTGACACTTTCTGCGCTCCAAAACATGACACTAAAGTCATTCTCCTAAGGTCGTACCTATCAAACTCCAAAGTGAAACGCTGAAGAGAAATTGTGATGCAATCATAGTCTTTGGTTTTCCACGGAGCAATGTTGGTTTCACCAAAGTGACATTGATTTCTTCAAACTATGATGCCTTCATGGATTGCGACGCTGGAGTTGGGTAAAAGGACATTTTTTAGTTTTATTTTGACATGTGCTCTTTTATATTGATCACGTTTGACTTCTAACTTGTTTGTGGCTCTATTTTCTATAGGCTAATCAGTTCTTGTAGGTTGAAGTGCTCAAGAAAGAAAGGAGGAAACAAAGACAAGGCTTCTTATGATTGTATCAAGTGTTTTTAAACACTTTAGGAATAATTATAATCCCACTCTAAGGCTTTTTGTTATCTTCAGTTTTTAGGATTCAAATAAATTTTGTTTGGGTTTTAAAAAGAACAATCAAAGGGTTAAAAAGAACATTAGGAACTTACTAGATTTGGTTTTGGACTTAAGAATTGAACAAGCAACTCCAAACATTTCATCTTGGTGCTATAAAAATAATCCATTACTACTTTTTGAAGTTAAAATGAACATGTGTCTTTTGTGTTTTGTAATCTTTTTTACAAGTCAATATCATTTAAAGGGTGTATGCAATTCTCTCACTCTTCACAATGATCTTGAGAATCAAAAGTTTTTTGGTGATATTAGGTTGTCTAAAAGATTGCCTCCACACTTCAATTTGGGCTTCTTAAAATTGAACAAAATTTTGCTAGTGTGAGTTAAGTATATCGCGTGTGTTATCTCTTTGTTCATGCAAACACAGATTGATCGAACTACGGATGTGCTTGCTCACTATTGTTCACCTTTAGAGGGGCCTACCTAAGACCAATTCGAAGGCGACTCCAACCGGTTTTTCACTCGGTCTGGTATACAAATGGATAAGACTAAACTGTCAAGTCCTCATGGTATGTAGGCCTTAGCCATATAGTGTCTTTCAGAATGGGGTACTACCTTAAAAAGTATAAGTGCCCCTAGTAGGATTGATTAAAGCCTTTAGTGGCTTGGTGGATGCTTGCAAGGTGCCATGTCCCTGATCACCCTAACTAAGAACCAATTTGTGTAGAAGCCAAAATCCCTTTCTATTTGTTGGTGCAAGAGGTCAGACCTCTAAAGTTGTCCCACATCTTTGCGATTCTTTTTAGAGATGAAAAGTTCGCCATGGGAGATTCATGAGAACTAAAGCTTGGCTGACCCGAGAAATGTGTACCATGAAGGGGAGCTAGTGTGGTCAAGCTTCTATTCATCCAATCTGAATAAGTGCAACTAGTTTATCCAAGTGGGGATTCAAAAAAAAATCTCTTTCTATCCTAGGGTTGTGCATCATTTTGGAATCAAAACACTTTGCTTGGATCTAAAACATTGGAAAAAAAACATTCAACCATGATCATCAAATTTCAAACCCTTTAGAGGAAGCAAATACTTTTGAAAAAATCCAAGTGCTATTGCTTACCCTAGGGATTCCATCCTTAGAGACTTCCAAGTATTTGGATTTATATCTTAATTTTCTCTCACTAAAGTCAACATTAGGGAACTATTGCCTTGATTTCCTTGATTTCCACATAATGGAATTTGTGGGATGAAAAGAAATTGGGACATTAGACACTTAGTTTGAAAAGCTAAGGCAAGAAAGTGTTTGTGGTAAAAAGAACTCATTAAGAAAAGATAAGAAATAATTGAACCCCACACATGTGTTGTTCCAAATGATTTCCCACAAGATCAAAATTTGAAAACCAAAGTCCAAAGGTCTTAGTCCAAGATCTCTCAAGAAATTTCTTTCAACACTTTATGAATTTAGAGAGAGATTGGTCTTCAATTTTTACAAACATGCATCAAAGAACAATCCCAATTCATACTCATTTTGCTATTGTCAAAATCCAAGACTTTTTCAAAGGTTTGAGTTTCTCATATAGGAAGTATAGCATATTCTTTAACACCTAGGTATTGTAAACAAAAGTCTCTCTAAGTTCACTTAGGATCAAAATCAACACTCTCATCCATCCTCAAACATCAATCAAAACCCATCTCACAAGCAACTCTTAGAAATCTTGGAAAAAATCCTTCATATTAGACTTTGGGAAAATCCTTTGAATCAAATCAAAATCATCTTGTTTGACTAAGTGTGTGTGGATGCATCCTTCTTCATACACTTAGTTAAAATATCACCTTGTGGAAATTTTTTTTCCAAGACAACATCTAACCTCTTGGAGTTTATGAGTTCATTATCAAACCCAAATCAAATCAAAATCAAAACCCAAAATCAAATCCAACATCAAAATCCAAAAGTCTTAAAGTCTAGTATCTCCTTCAAGGTTTCTTAAAAGAGTTCAATTATTCACCAATAATCCATATTTCATTATCTCATCACCATCCTTTGATCCTTAACATCTTAGAATTTCTTTTTTGTACCTAAATTTTAGATCAATCTAAGGAGTTAGAGGTTCACCTCCCACATTCCTGAAAATTGATCCTTATTTTTTGGTACAAACTAGATCTCAACACAAGAAGAACATGGAAACAAACAAAGAAACATCCAATTCAAGTAACTTGAGTCAAACCGCACCCAAAATCATTCCCATTGGGTATAGCAATCCCCCAATCAATCTTTCTCAACTTCCACAAGACCCTGAAGAGGAAGGTTGCCAAGTGGAGGATATTACCAACAATTTCCTAGGAATGACTCAAGATGAAATCATAGAAATGGTCCAAAATCCTGAGACACAAAATTTTCAATGCCATGATGAGACTTAATCCTTCACAATACATGTTAGAATTGACAAAAGAGGGGGCTAAAATCCCTTCTGATTATGATGTAAGCACTATTGTGGAGAAACCTCTTGGGATTATGCCACTGGTCTCATTCACACCCTCCTTTCAAAGCATCATTCAGCCCATCCCACAACCCACATCATCCCTTGCTCCAACTTAACCAATTGTCAAGAAAGGGAGTTCATTGCTTCATTCTCTTCAAACACATCCCCTTGTAAACAACCAAGACTTGGATGCAAACACCATATTGGGTCAATCCCTCCCACTTGACCCAAAACACCCTTACGTTCTTCTTGTCTTTCATGATGCCAACAATCCATCTACTTTTTCTGCAACACCGACATATCCTCTTAACACAAAAGTCTCTCTCCCCATGACTTCACAAGGAGAAGGTGGACTATTTGGACAAGGGGGAATATTTGATCCTTCATCATCATCATTTGATCAAGGGAACACACCACCCATCTTCCCACCATTTCCACCTCTACCACTAACATCAACACCAATCCTCGGTCTAGGGCAACCCCCTTTACCAATCCTCAATCAAAAAAATCAAAACAATCATCCAATTGTAAATCAAACCATCATACCAAATCCTCTGATCATGCCACCAATATCGCAAAACCAAGTGGCACCAATCCAAATGACCCAATCAATTGCTGCACCATCTATAAACATGGTCTCTCAAGGACCTAGCATATCAATTGCACCATCTACCACACAAGCTCCTATCATCAATACAACAACACCTCAACAATCACCCCAATAAACTCTCATCACAACATCTCACACCATTCTGAATCCTCCTCCACCACCACCAAGACCCAACATGGAAAACCAATACAACATCACATTACAAGCAGCTTAACAAGCCTATCAAAAGTTACTTCAGCAATTTCAAGCTTAATAAGCCACACAAGCTGCACAACAAGCTGCTCAACAAGCACAGGCACAAAAAGCCACACAATAAGCTACCCAAGCACAAGCTCAATATTTATTGTAGCAATAGAAAGCCACCCAAGCTTCCCAAGTTGTGAAAGAAGATCAAGCTACACAAGCCACACAAGCTACACAAGCTGCCCATCAAGCTCAAGCTCAGGCATAAGCCCAATATCAAGCTCAACAAGCACAAGTGCAAGAAAAATACCAAGTAGCTTAGGAACAAGCATATCAGCAAGCCCTGCAACAATACCAAGTGCAATAAGAAGCAACTTAGCAACTAGACTGACAACAAGCATTGTTGGCACAACAATAGCAAGACCAACAACAAGCATTATTGGCACAACAACAATTGCAGGCATATCAACAAGCATTGATCGCATAGTAGAGCTTACAACAACCTACCACAAACATGCAAAACTCCCCACCCATCACTAAAATGATCACATCACCTCAAAACATGTTCACCCCACCTCCCGATCCCCAAAACAATGTGACAACACAAATCAAATTTCTCTCGCAACAAGTGCTAGACCTCCAATCTAGAAAGACAAAAAAAACACCAAGAAATTTGTGCCCCTATCCATTTGGAAAAATCCTTGCAATGGTACCATTCCCAAAAGGGTTTGAAATCCCTAAATTTTACAAATATCATGGAACAGGTAAACCTGAAGATCACATCAGGGAACTCCAGGTACATTGTATGGAAGTTGCATACGATGACACATATCTAATGCAACTATTCCCTTGAAGTTTAGCTAGGCCCACAATGGAATGGTTCTCTCGCCTTCCTCCTAGAATCAAAAAGTTCCAAGAAATTGTGGACACATTCATATAGAACTACGCATTCAATATAGGTATGGATGTGAGTCTAGAGGAACTATCTGATCTCAAACAAGCTAAGGGGGAAAAATCCACTTCCTTCTTACAATGATGGCAATCCAAGGCCAACAGGAGCAAGTGGACCATGCCAAAAGAACAAAAATTCTGCACTATCATTGCCAATCTTGAGAAAACCTTCTCATTCCATCTAAAAATATAATACATCACCACATATGACCATTTGATCCCCAAGGCACTCACATCGAAAGAGCCCTTATTGCACAAGGGGGGACACCCACATATCAAGAATATCAAGACAACCACCCATCAACCAGTTACAACAAAAAACCTCACACATGGGCAAAGAACAAGAATGTCACTAATGATGGTGTGGTTGATGCCAAGGTCATAATCAATGCTCCAAAACAAAACACACAATCATACCAACAACCACAAGGAAACAATCAAAACAAAACACAAGATAATGTGGTATCACAACAACCCAATAGTCAAACGGTCAATAACCTGAATAATCAAGGGGGACCACCCCCACGAAACAAACAAATACCCCCAAAATGAAAACACAACCCTTGGGGAATCAATCAAATCTGTCATGAAGAAACTAGTACAAGAGAATCTCATTAAAATCCCTATTTATGAGAATTATCAAGAACCCCAACTGAAACCACCATGGTATAATGAAAATCACCTTTGTAATTTTCATAAAATCAAGGGACACACGACTGCCAGTTACATGAGACTGAAAAATTTGTTCCAAGACCTTATCAATGACAAAATCATAAATGTTGAACAACCTATAGGAAATCAAGACCTTAAGATATACATGAATCTGATGCTGAATCATAATAAAGGGAACAACCATGGAAAGACAAAGTATGGCAATGTAAACCATGTTTACGATCATGTTGTTACATCCCTAGATGAATGGGTCACTATTGTTAACATCAAGGGAGCCAAAGTCGATTGTGGAGTCACCACACGTGGTGGAAAGGTTAACATTATAGGATCATCCCAGCCACCTAGGGCATCCACCTCAAATCCAAAATCTATTCCCAATGGTTATAATGTCTTGGACCAACTAAAAAGAACCCTCGTTCATATCTCCATCATGGAGTTACTAAAGATCTCACTTGCACATATAGATATCCTAGAGGAAGCATTGGCTTCATCCACTATCTTCACAGATCTCGATGTAGACCAGTTCCAAGCTATGGTCAGACACATCACCACCCCACATCTCCTAACATTTTCTGATCAGGACTTCCTCACCCAACCATCTCACAACTGCTCACTCCATCTTGAAGTCCTTGTCCATAAAAATAAATTCAAAAGGGTCTTGGTGGATGGGGGTGCAGGTCTAAATATTTGTTCACTCAAGCTAAAAAAGAATATGGGATTCTCTGAGGACGTCATTGAAAAAGGTAAAGGTATTATAATCAAGGCATATGATGATCACAAAAGAGTGTCTCAAGGCACTATTCAACTCCCTATTCAAGTAGGGCCAGCCATCATGGAAACCACATGTCAAGTCCTTGACCTTGACTTACCTTATAATATCCTCCTGGGGTGTCCATAGATCCATGGGATGCAGGTTGTTGCTTCCACCTTCCATCAATGTGTCAAGTTTCCCTATCAAAATCAAGAGGTCACAGTCCATGGTGATGCTGACCCCTTTTATTACTGCAAGAACCTGGAGGAAAAGTACTACAAAATCCCTCAAGTCCCAAAGAATGATGAAGGCCTTACAACTCCATATGTAGACCCAACTACTCTAGCCTTCACCTTGGAGACAAAGACACCCGCCATTCGTGACATCTCTGAAATCAAAGTCATTATCCAAGACAATGGGTGTGGGGATTACATAATGAAGAAAAGTGCTTTCGTAATAGGATAGTTACCTCAATCTCTTAGGTCTTGCGGGCAGCCCCAACCAATTGAAACATCATCCCAAACCTTCAAAGCAGACCTCTCCAGATTCAGATGTTGAGGAGACCTAAGTCGGGAAGTGGTAGATGAAAAAGACATATCAAGTCTGTTGTACCAAGATGAAAGGCCCATGCCTGATCTTCCCATGGATGATAGCAGCAAAGGACTACAAATGATGCTTAGCATGGGCTACAATAGGAACAAGAAACTCGGGCAAAATGACAATAACCTGTTAGAACCCATTGTTGCTGAGAAGCGTGTAAGAAATATTGGCCTTGGATGTTACTTGCCAAAAATAACCATACATGGCAAAGGTGCCCTGGTTAGAAAAGTCAAAAATCCCCCTGAGTTTCTAGTATCCACAGGTTTTCCCTTAGACAACTATACCTTTGACATAAGCGATGTGTGTGATGAGGACCCTATAATTGACTTACCCATGCTTTTCAAGGATTCCTCCCTTTTCATGATCAATACCCTATCTTTTGAGTCAAACAACCAAATCCATGAGCTAAACTTAGTCCATCCCCAACTCATTGATTACGACCAACAAGGACCACCAATTCTAGACAAATTTGAAAATGATGAGGCTCTCTTGGAATTCATGGGATTACAGGATATTGTACCATGTGGAGATCACAATGTTGGGTTCGACATCGTGCTAGACACACATGCCTATTATCAAGAAACGATTGAATCCCTCAGTCGCAAAAGTGAAAATTTGAGATTAATCTCTAAGTCTTTGAGTGAAAACCACAGTGGCACACTCTAACCCAAAAATAGTAAAAATAAAGGACACATCCAATGGTGAAAACCTCTCTAAGGCATCAGAGGATGAGGGATTCAATCTTCCCCTAAGTGATATTCATCAGGAGAAGTCAACAGTCTTAGCAAAGAAGTGCAATCCAGTCAACCTAGGAACAAAAGAAACACCAAATATCACCTTCCATGTAGAATCACTCTTGACAGAAGAATAGGAACTCCTAGTTGCATTCCTAAGGGAAAGGAAGGTAAAATTTGCATGGACCTATGCCAACATGCCTAACCTTGATCTAGAAGTTGTGGTTCACCACCTAGCTGTATTTCCTGAAGCAAAGCCAATAAGACAAAAATTGAGAAAGATGCATCCACAAATAGCATTGTTTGTCAAGATGGAACTACAAAAGCTCCTAGATGTAGGGTTCATATGGCTGATTGATTATCTAGACTGGGTCTCAAATCTTGTACCTATTTCAAAGCCCACTGGGGGCATCCACATCTGCACTAACTTTATAGATTTGAACAAAGCATGTCCCAAGGATGATTTCCCTCTCCCAAACATAGATATGATTGTGGATATGATGACATGACATGAAATGCTATCACTAATGGATGAATTCTCAGGATACAATCAGATCATGATAGCTAAGGATGACCAACACAAAATGGCTTTCACTTGTCCATGGGGGACATATTGCTGGAATATAATGCCATTCGGGTTGAAAAATGCAGAAGCTACTTATCTTAGGCCCATGACACTAATATTCCATGATATGATTCACAAAACTATGGAAGACTATGTGGATGACATATTGGCTAAGTCAAAGAAATTTCGAGACCACATAACGACACTAAGCTCCATCTTCAACAAGCTAGAAGAATACAAGGTCAGGCTCAATCCAAAAAAGTGTGTCTTCAGGGTACAATTAGGCAAGTTACTAGGGTACATTGTATCTATGAGAGGAATTGAGATAGACCCCGCCAAAGTCAAAGAAATTCTAGAGATGGAGGCACCAAGGACATTAAAGCAATTAAGGGGTTTGTAGGGAAGACTCCAATCCATTTGCCGATTTATAGCACAGTTAGTAGATAAGGCTATCCCATATTCTCATCTACTCCACAAGGGGGTAGCATACAAATGGGACAAGAAATATGGCCAAGCTTTCAATAAGATCAAGGAGTACTTGCTTACACCACTAGTTCTCATGCCACCAATTCTAGGAAAACCCTTGATCTTGTACATATCGACAAAAACAACAACCCTTGGTGCTCTCTTAGCACAACATGAAGAAAGTGGGAAAGAGATGTCTATTTACTACATTAGTAGAACCATGGTGGGACACGAGCTAAATTACACATCCATTGAGAAGGATTTCTTAGCAGTCATGTTCACAACACATAAGTTCAGACACTATATGCTAGCACATCAAATAAAACTCATTGCCAAGATAGATCCTCTCAAATATCTACTTTCTAAAGCAATGCTCATAGGGTGAACAACTAAATGGGTTATGATCCTAATAGAACATGACATTGAGTATGTAAAACAGAAGGCCATTAAAGGACAAGTGATTGCAGATCAGTTGGTAGAGGCACTGATATATTCAGAGAACCCACTTGTATTAAAGTTCTCTAATGAGTCCATCTTTAACCTAGGTGTGGTAGATCACTATAAAATGTACTTTGATGGATCCTACACACAACACGAGTTAGGAGTGGGAGTCTTCTTCATTACACCACAAGGGGATTTCATACCTAAATCATATAAGTTGTCGTTTCCTTGCACAAATAACATTGCAGAATATGAGGCTCTTGTCATAGGGCTAAGAATTGCAGTACAATGGCAGATCGTGGCACTCAAAGTCTATGGGGACTCAAAACTTATCATCAACCAGGTAAATAATGAGTATCAAACGAAGGATGACAAGTTGACCCCATACAAGAAACTAGGGGAAAGCCTCAAATAATTCTTCATTGATATCACGTTTGAGTAGATACCAAGAACAAATAATAGAGCAGTGGATGCTATGGCAACAATTGGAACGCTACTGGATGTCCCACACAACATCCCAAAGCAAGAATTCCTTGTAGAGCAGCTTCTCATAACAACATTTGAGGTACCAACGTCTGAATTTGTGTGTGAAATCATTGGTCCCGGTGATCCCTGGTACCATGATATATACAACTACTTGAGAATAGGAGTCCTCCCTGCTGATATCACCCTAAACCTTAAAAGAACATTTGTCAAGAAGTCATCCCATTTTGTCATCTTAGGAGACACCCTATGTTGTAGGAGCATTGAAGGAACCCTTTTATGATGCCTAAACGTTGAGAAATCTTTGACTGCTTTAACTGAGGTACATAATGGTATTTGTGGGTCACATTCGAGTGGTATGACCTTGGCTAAGAAACTGCTAAGGACTGGGTACTATTGTCATACAATGGAGAAGGAATCTCACGACTATGTCTGAAGGTGTTTACAATGTCAATAGCATGAGGATCTCATCCATGCACCAGCTCAGGAGCTCCACCCCATCATTAAACCTTGGCTCTTTTCACAATGGGGGCTCGATCTCATTGGAAAAATCACACACACTTCATTTGGTTGACATAAGTTCATTATCATCGCCACAGATTACTTCACGAAGTGGGAAGAGGCTATTCCCATGACCTATATCATAGGAAAGCAGATATCCAAGTTCATCCTAAACTACCTAATTTGCTGCTACGGTGTCCCTCAAGCCATTATCTCAGATAACAGGACACCTTTTAAAAACTAGGATGTTCAGGACCTATTCAAAAAGTTCAATATCTAACATTTCTTTTCCATTCCATACTACCCCCAAGGAAATGGCCAAGCTGAAGCTACTAATAAGACCATCTTGAAAATCCTAAAGAAAACTCAATGACGTTGGTCGTGACTGGCACTTGCAGCTAAATCTCGCCTTATGGGCCTACCGAACAAGTATCTACACGCCAACAGGTGCAACACCATTCTCCCTGGCCTATAGATTAGAAGTCATCCTTCCCATTGAGATCGAGCTCCCATCCTTGAGGATATAATTACAAAATCTCATCACAGATGAGGAATATTGGGTATCACAATTGAACGAGCTAGAACTACTAGACGAGCGATGCATAGATGCCTTGAACCATTTGCATGTTTACCAAAACCATCTCAAGCGAAGCTACAACAAGAAGATCAGGAGTCAGACCTTTCAATTTGGGGAGCTCATGTTGAAGGAGAATAAAAAAAATGTACCAAATCTAGATAGCAAGGGAAAGTTTGAACCCAATTGGTTGGGACCCTTCATTGTCATGACAAGCTACAAGTTAGGGGAATATCAGCTATCAACACCCGAAGGGGACCCTCTGCAATAGTCCATGAATAGCTCCCATATCAAAAAAAATTATGCCTAAACTTTCAAGGTGTAAATCCAAAAATACAAAAAAATCAAAAAATATAAAATCCAAAAAAATTAGAAAAAGGATTGAAAACAGTAAAGAGAAAAATCATCCTCTAGTGAAAATCACTTCGATGGCGCTTTGGGAAAGTACCTTGGTGAAAACCTAGGGCAAATAGGTGCCTTGTGTAAATAAGCACTCTCCATCCACCATGATCTTTGTGGCTCATTTTGCATCCATCGCATCCTTTAGTCATCTATCCATGTTCGCATCATAGCTTGATCTTGTGTTCGTATCATGATCCCTCCTAGTACTACTCAACCCATTCTTAAGGTTAGTTTGTCCTACCTATATCAGAGTAGTCTATTACATCACACTGGGGGCATGTTCTTATACCTACATTGAGTCGGATTCGTATATATTCTTGAAGTCTTCCCTAAAATCAAAAAATCAAAAAACATTCAAAACATATCAAAATCCAAAAAAATAGGTCAAAAAGTCATAAAAAGTCAAAAAATAGGGTCGTCTAGTCAAAATACAAGTCTCTGATCTTTGAACGTATGCAAGGTTGATCTTTGATCATCCCCTGAGACACCTACATTAGTCCTTTAGGAGTCCATCATAATAAA
>VDFB02281492.1:616491127-616526019 GCA_007258455.2 Sequoia sempervirens | reverse complement strand
AATTAACTCCAATGCATGATAAGATATTTTTGAAGGCTTTGTTAAGTGGGACCCTCTTTTGGGCGCCATCTTTGAGGAAGAGCTTTGTAATTATCACCGAAGTGAAGGATGAGTTGTAGCTTTAGTTTGGGACGCCCAAATGGGTAAATCACATGTTCTAAGCTTTGGTCTTCACGGTAGAACTCAACTTGAAGCAATATGGTGTACCTTTTTAAGGGCTTGATCTTGTGCATTGTAATTATCACCATTTGGAGATTACAAGGTTTCATATTGTCTATATATCTCATTCAAGTTGAAGATATTTTTCATAATTGTTATTGTGTGTGGAAGAAGATTGGTAAAGATAGAAGAAGCATTCTCAAGCAAGAATTGGACCATTTCTTAATCTCGTGAGATTGAATAATAGAATACTCTTGGTGGGAGTTTTTCCCAAAAGGTTTCCCATGGCATAATCTTGTGTAATCTTCCAATATCCTCGCCTAGTTCTTTCTATCAATCTCTTCATTCACAATAGTAAAATGTGAATTGACCAAGATAATCACCACAAAGAATATATGTAACAAAGAAAGAGCTTACTAGATCAGAATATTAAAAAGTTTTATAGGGAATTAAGCTAAGAAAAACACCTCTATTTCAACAGAGAAGCTATTAAAAGTAGGCTTTATTCATCCTATCAACTATTTTCCTTAGATCTCAAATATTGTTATCGTTAGTAAACCTGATGGTTGTATTCATATTTGCATTGAATTTCATTATCTTCATAAGGATTCTCTTAAAGATGATTTTTCATTGCATAATATCGATATGATTGTAGACTCGACTACAAGCCATGCCTTGTTGTCTTTCATGGATGGCTTCTTAGGCTATAACTAGATTTGTATTAACCCAAAAGATTAGTATAAGAAAACCTTCACTAACCGTTGGGGTACCTTTTGTTATGTGGTCATGTCATTCATATTAAATAATTTAGGAATGACTTACCAATGAGAAACGACCTTAATATTTCATGATTTCATCCACAAAAATCTAGAAGACTACGTTGATGATATCTTGGTGAAGTATGTAACTCATCAGGATCACGTAGGAAATCTTCATCTTATCTTTCAAAGGCTTCAACTCTATAAGATGAGGCTCAATCCTCTTAAGTGTGTCTTTAGCATGGACACAGGAAAACTTTTAGGATTTATAGTCTCCCATCATGGAATCAAAGTCGATAGAAATAAAATTGATGTAATTGTTAACATTCCTCCACCTAGAAACATTTTTGAATTACAGAGCTTGCAAGAGAAAATTCAGGCAATTTGTAGATTCATATCTTAGTTTTTTAGTTGTACACTTCCCTTTCCTCGTCTATTGAAAAAGTACGTTCACTTTATATGGGATGATGAGTGCCAAAAAGATTTTGATTCAATTAAAAATTATCTAGCCAATCCTCTCGTATTAATGTCGGCTATGCAAGATATACCCTTTTTGCTTTACCTTGTTGCATCACCATATGCTTTGGAAACCTTGCTTGCTCAATACGATGATGATGGTAGAGAAAGAGTAGTCTATAACATTAGCCATGTCCTTGTCGATTACAAAACCTATTATTCTACCATGGAGAGACAATGTCTTGCTCTTTTCTTCGCAATGCAAAAGTTAAGACATTAACTTCTTCATGCTGAAACACATGTCATTGTGAAAAGTGATCTTTTGAAGCATTTGTTTTCTAGTGTTGACCTTGCTTGAAGGTTAGTGAAATGGGTAATGTTGCTTTCTAAGTTTGACATAAAGTTTGTGACTCAAAAATCAATAAAATTTCAAGCAGTTGTCGATCGATTGGAAAACGCTCCTTCATCTCGCTCTTTCCTTGGTCTAGACTTGTTTCTTGGTAAAGATATTTTTGTAATTAGTCATGATCTTGTATGGGAGATGTATTTCAATGGATCGAGATGTCAAACTGGCTTGGGGGAAAGTGTAGTTTTGATCTCTTCTGAGGGTAAGCTAGTCCCTCTCTCCTTTCGACTATAATTTCCTTGCACCCATAACATCACTAAGTATGAAGCCCTTATTGTCGACTTCCATACTATGATCACATTAAACATAAAGCATCTTTGTATACATGGTGACTTTGAGCTTATTGTAAATCAAATTACGAGAACATATCAAGCTAAGAAAAGTAAGTTATCTTAGTATCAAGACCTGGCTTTGTCCTTGATCGATTCTCCTCTTTCACAACAAATAGTATTCCTAAGAGGGAAAACCGACACGCGGACACCATGGCAAGCACTGCCTCCCTGGTGCCCTCAAATAAGGATATGAAAGAATACCGTTTTATGGTTCATATTATTTTCTCTCCTGCTATTTCTAATCAACCTAAATCCGATGCTCTCATGTGTGCTCACGTAGACTCAGGAGAATGGTATTTCAACATTTACAACTATTTCAAATTTTCTTGATGATGTGACGAAGAATGATCACAGTCAGATACAAAAGCTTTTAGTTTTCTATGTTTTCCTATTAGATGTTCTTTATCAAAAATCCTATAATGGTCTTCTTCTTCGATGTCTCACTAAAGAAAAAATACCCCTTTCCCTTTTAGGGGCCCACCCAAGTATATATAGGCCCCCAGGGCACATTTTTCCTGACGATCATGGCCCCCTGGTTTTTCTTGATTTTACCCCACCTAGCTAGGGGAAAAACCAAGAGGGGGAATATAGTCACCTATTTACAATATTTTTCTTCTGAACCATCAATTTTTTTTTTGATCATTCTTCTTGCCTTGGTATCTTCTTTCAATTTTTGAGCTGACATAAAATTTGAGTTTTGTAGAATCAAACTTTATGCAAGCTTTCACATCAAATGTTGTATTTTTCATTGAGTTCAATCACTAAGGGCATCCTTGGTACATGCTTGCTCGATCTCTGTGGCCTCTACAATATCCTTTTTTGGCACACAAATATATAAAATTTTCAAGTTTTAGTGTTTATTTTATTTTCTACTTTAGTGTAGCTAATTTTTCCAAAAATCGAGCCCACTAAAGTGAGGGCAATATGTAATGTCGTAAAATTGCACCCTAGGGGCAATTTCACTTTACACATTTGACCTTGCATTTATTATGCTTAATAACATTTATGATAAGAACCTCATGGATCATAATTTCATGATTCCAACTCCACAAGGACCAATGACAAAGTGACAATAGTTTGCCACCTCATTTCCCAAAAATTGATGTGTTGAATGCCTATGTGGTGTGCTAGCATCCACGCGGTTTTCTGAGTTTGAAATACGAAATCTTGAAATCCTAACTCGTGACAGATGTCCTTGCAGTTAGAACTCCAATTGGAATGGCTCCTCTCGCCTCTTGTAGCAACAAAACCCTCTCTTTGCTCTAATTTTGGGGGTTCCTTCTCATTCTAACACTTCAATATTTCAATCTTGCTCCATTCTCTAGATCTTTTTTTTTTAATCTTGCTTCTACAAAAAAGATCTGTTGGACTGAGGTCCCTCCAATAGCCAAAGCTCTCTTACCAGCTTTCAACGATGTGTTTGTGCATTCAAGAGGGGGCCATAGACTATTGATAATGCTCTCTTATTCCTTATCTATTTGTGAATAGATTTCTTTGCTTACTTTTCTATCTTGTGGTGTAGGTTCTCCTCCTTGAGCGGAGATTTCTCGTACCACTTTCTATTTGTTCACTTTATCCACTTTTTCTATCTATTTGGCTATTCGTGGAGGTGGGAACACCAAAGTGGGTGTTTGAATGCATTAAGCCCTAAAACAACCCCAACATTTTTCCTCATTTGTCTTGTGTGCAGGTTGTCGAAGTGAAGCTTGGAGGAAGGTTTCAAACGTGTGATCGTTTGTATTTTGACCCTTGGCTTTCCTTCAAAATTTTTGGCATTTCATGTTTTTTGTTTATCGATTTTGCTGAACAAACATCAGGTTTGAGTATGTTGGTGAGGTTAAAGTAATTATGCGTAAGGTTTTAGTTCTTTGTCTGCCTTGGACACCAGTGCATCCCTCAGACTCCTATATGTCGCGTTGGCATCTTGGTCTCATGTTGTAGTCCTTTGGTTGATGGCTATTCCTTTTGAGGTAGAGATCTCAATACTGTGCTCTCTCAAATTATGAAGTAGTCTATTTGAATATTGTACCTAGTAAGATATTCTTTACAATTTATTCATTCAATTACATTAAGTAAAGCTTGAGGTAGTTTAGGGTAGTTCACTCCCTGGGATTCTCTTGAGAATGAAGAGACTCATGAGTAACAAATCCCCCTTCTCTACAACAACACACTTAGATAACATATTGATCATTATCCTTCCTTGTGTAGCTCTACAGACCTGCTCTAACTAATATCACAACATGACAATTATCACTAGAGAGTTTACATACCTCAACATCACATATGGAATCAATGACAACCCATATTGGGTTGACATCAATGACAACACTTATTGCCAATAGATGTGCCATGATTTCATGGTCATTCTATACAAAGTAGCAGGACAACAAAGAGGCATCTAGCATGAAACACGTAAGTGTGAAATCAATGTATATAGATGAAGGATTTGTGAGTGTAGCATTGAATTTGATGTTCTTGCTATTCTTATAAGGCAAAAGGGAACTTATGTGAAGACCTGACACCTCACATAGGAGTAGTTTCACATTCTACTTACAATATCAAGACATGGGAATAAAGGGGCAGACCAGTGAAGACATGATGGAATTGGGTAGAGAAAAGTGATGAAGATTTAAGGATAGTCACGGTGAAGGATATGATAGTGAAAAGGGCACTAGATGTAAGAAAGGTATCAAAGGAGTCATGAGCACAATAATGGGACAGTCCAAGGATGAAAGGACAACCACAATAGATAGGAAAGCATACACATGAAGGAACAACCTACAGGCCTATTAGGGTAGTAGCAAGAGACCTATTGAGAATGAAGACCTAGTTTCAAATCATGGAAAGAGAAACACTATTATTGATTAGCAATAACAATACAATCAACTAATTTTTGGTAACCCATGAGATGACAAGGTTTAAATGATAACATACAGTTAAAATAATAAGAACAAGAGAAGGATTCTCAAGGAATGCAATGAATGGAATAACCAAACACAAGGGTAGATCTTATGCTCCTAGAGGTTTTGACCATTTCAAACATTTCTCACACATGCCCTATAAACATGTTTGTGGGAAATTAAAATAATTGGAGTAATGAGAAGTTGGGATATCCAAGCGTAGTTTGCCAAGTGGACAATAGTTGAGAAGATATAGGGGATAGTTTGGGTGACTTGGAGAGTAGATGGAAAGCAAATAAGAGTTTTTTTAATAGTTTCTAAAGTAGTTTCAAAAGGTCAAAAAGTCAAGATTCTCAACTCAAGCAAGGAGATACAATTTTTAGGCACCTATGTGGAGATCAAGAAACTAAGTCAAGCAAGTAAAGTCATTAATTGCCTTTAACTTATGTCCTATATTCTCTCCCATATGGGGATAGAGAAAAGGCACACCTAGGATTAATTTAGATTCATTTCTTACAATTTCTGCTAAGTGTTGTAACTCTTGCAAGTTCTTCTTGCAAAATATACTATATTGTAACTCAAAAACCAATCATATTGTGACTAAAAATGAATACAATTTTCATATTTTCAAGCAAATCAGAGTAGTTTCAAACTATTTGCAATTTTAAAGACACCTTTCAAAAAAAAAAAAATTAATTCTCTACCTTCAAAAGCATGTTCTATTGTGTGCAATTTGGTAATTGATGTTTATTTCTATGATTTCATAGCATAAATCCTTAAATATATGTCTTATTTTGATACCTTTAAATAAAAAAATATATTTTGTGTAGGTTATAGTCTGTGTTAATGTGAAAAACATCTTCTATTTATGAAGAACACTTCATTTTCTTCCTTCTAGGACTAAAAACACTCAATCTCTCAATAAAACACTAATACATGAGCATGCTAAAACTTGAGTTGTGTGAACATAGATGAGTTATTGGTCTTTTATGTGTCAAAAAATAGTCCAAGGTCTAAGAAAAACATATTTTTGGTGCATCACCTCAGCAAGAGCTTAGATTTCATTTTCAAGTATTTTCTTTATCCTTTTCCTCAATAAAGCAATAGTTTATTTGCATTTAGGTGAGGTATCAAGGGAACCGACCCTCTCTAGAGGTTGATCTCCAACATCTAAGCTCACTCTCAAGGAGATCATCCCATGTTTCACTAGTAGGCTAAGTTCTACAACTCAACAAGGGTGCATACTTATTTGATAATAGTTTTTGGCACTCCCAATGGGACTATTCAAACTATCATAGTTCAAAAACTTGTCCTTATCATTGCTAGTCTTCAGTGTGTATGTCAACAATATCTACCTTTGTAGGAAAAATATTCACACACCTGGTGATTCCAAGTTATTTTACTGGTTTCAAGAAGACTAAAAGAGCTGGTATGTGCTCAAGTTTTACAAAAAAATAGTCTTTATTGTTTTGATTTTAAGAACATTTCTATGAATTTCTAGCTTGTTTAAATGTTGCCTCATGTCTTTATTTCATGAAGATAAGTTTTACCATCATCCCTTTCACATAAATGTTGCTCATTTACATCCTTATCAGCCATACAAATCTAAATATTTTGTTGGTTTCATCCCAAATAACCCATTAACAGTAGGTTATCAACATTCTTATCATGCTTGCCACCCACCCACCCCTACTCAAGCCTCATGGTAGCCTTTATATGTCCAAACTCAACCCCATGAAAACCATGTCGATTCAAGCCAACATAGCTATCCTCACAATCAACCTAAGAATGTTGATATCATAAGTGTCAAAGACATATTGTTGGACTTCAAGAAACAACTAATTGAAATTAAGAGAGAGAAGGAATTTGACTTGCAACAAGAAGAGTTGGCTTATCAAGCCTACCAACACTAGCAAGAGTTGGATTACCAAATGGAGAGATATGAAGAGTCTCTTGCAAGAGAGATTGTTTCCAAACAAGAGCAGATGAAGATTTTTCTTATCTAATCTCAAAGGATAGAATACCAATCAGCTTCTTACATTCTAGATTAGTCTACCAAAGAAGAGTCTCCCAAGTATAAATTTCCAGGCTTTAAGCAAGGTAAGCCTCTTGAGTCTTCAATTTGTTCTTTTGAGCTTGAAATTCAAGTTTTATAGACCTACATCCTTTGCAAGAGCTTAGTATCTCCCAAGTGCAACCTTCTCCAAAATGTATACCTCCTCAAGAAATCCAACAAGACCTTTATAATCAGCCTTCTTGTCCTAGTTCCATTTGCCTTTGTAAAGATGGGGCCACTGCCTACCAAGATAGTTGGTTTAGAAAAAAAGAAGAGGAGGTGTTTGAGGAAGAACAAGAAGAGTTCCTTGTTGTTGACACTCTTGAACATAATGTATGAAAAGAAAAAGTAGACTTGTTGCAAGGGAATGAAGAGCATGGTTAGTTGGGGCAGCAGGTTGAGAAACAAGTAAAAAGTGTTGGAGATGAAATTTTAACTGATTTGTTTTATGAACTTCCATTTTTTGTTGAAGATGAGTAGAATATGCCTATGACAACAAACTAGTTGGGACAACAAGACAACAAGCAAGAGGTTGAAAAGCATGGTCAGTTGGGGTAACAAGATGAAGAAAGTATGCAAGCTTCAATATCATCATAAAGTTTGGAGTAGATAGAGGATGAGAATGAGCATGAAAAGATGCTAGCCCATGAGGAGGAAAATGAGGATAGCCTTGTTTTGCAAGATAGAAAGGAAGTTGACACACACAAGGAGAGTTGCTATGAAGTCAAAATCAATCCTCTTATTTAGAAAAGCAAGGAAGAGGTTAAAGAAGATCTTTTCGGGATGATTTGGAGGAATTTTGTTCAAATTTAGATGCCAAGACAACACCTTTAGAAGAGAAAAATCATGAGAAATAGGAGCATAAGGCAGAAATATCTCTATTTTTGCTAAAACAGTCACAAGAAGTGTTTTTTACAAGTCAAAAAAATGATGAAGAAGTAGTCCACAAGTAAGAAACCAGCAAGGAGAGTTCAAATTTTGTCCTTTCAATAGGATATCCAACCGGACATTTAGCCAAAATGGAGGCCACCAATGTTCCACAAGTAATGTTTGCATCCAAGCATGAAGTTACAATTGAAAAAGAATGCATTTAAACCACTTATCCATTTCAAACCAGCAACATTTATGATCAAACTCAAAGGGAAAGTGAGTATGCGTTTATTCTTCAAGAAGCATTGCAACTATTCATTGACTACCAATATGTGTTTCACCTCCTCTTGGATGTCCATAAGCATGAAAACCTTTTCAAACTAATGAAAAGAGGAACTACTTTAAAGAAAAAATTAATGGTTTCATTTGAGCAAGTCTTTTTGCTGGTTAGTGTAGGTTATCATAGGTTTTGTTTCAAGCCAATAAGTGCTAATGCACAATGTTAGTTTGTCTTTTCCCCAAGTGCTAAAGGACAATTAGTTTAGGTGTTTAGTTAGCTGTCCTTGAGGTGTTAGCAAGCTGGTTGTCAAGTTTGGTTTTCAATTTGTCTCAAGTCTCTTTGACTCCTATGCCCAATGGATATGCAAGGCTACTAGTCCTTCAAGTTTTAGAAAGAAAAACACCCTGAGGTTGGTAAAAGTGTTATCCTATTTTGTCCCTTTGCCAAAATAGTCCCATTAGGTAGTTGATGTTTTAAGACATTTTTCTATTGTATTCTAACACTTAAAGGAGACTAAAGATATCATTTATCCTTGAAATAAGTTTTCAACTTTGAAAGAATTTCCAAAAGGCATATTATTTTTGCTAAAACCTGCGGGCAGCCTGGAGATAAATTTTCTTTAAGTGGCAAGTCTCAAACCCAGAGTTGGAGAAAACATGGTTAAGTTGAAAGCTTCAAGTTACAATTTAGGGTTCAGGATAATATGTTACAAATCTCCACTTCCACGTTGTAGAGACTTTTTCAAGCAGGTGGATGTGTGCATGAAAGGACTCAACAATTGTTGATGCAAGATGCTCATTTAAGGAGAGGAACCACCAAGTCAAGGTATGTATATGGTGTCATCAAGATAGGGCAACATTCAGTGGGAAAGGAGGACTGGACTTTTATAAATGAAGTAATTAATGAGCCAAAAAATGAGGGGAACACACTGCTGTATTTGACCATCATTAAGGACTCATTAGAGATTATTATAGTGATCACAAGGAAAAGGGGAGTTATTATAGTATATGCATACATGTTTTTGGGATTGGGCTTTTCTACAGTCTGTTAATCCAAATTTGGAATAGATGACAAGTAAAGGGAAACAACTCAAATACATTTAGGATTCATGCCTTTAAGACTCCATTATGGTGTATAATATGTTGCTTTCTTTGGTGGTGATTCTCAAAGTGATGGTAGAGTTAAAAGTTCAAATATTTTTCTGAGAACTCTAAAGGACCTTTCAAACAAGAAGTGGTTATTTGGAATTACAAGATGAGGTTATTCTTGCTCTTAAGACCAAAGTTGAAGGCAGTAGTGGCACACATGTTAAGAGAAGGTTAGTTGATCTTGATATAGAAATATCACTCCCCAATCCAAAGATATTGCAAGTGAAATACATGCAACGGTTAATCTGATGTCCAGCGCTATGATTAACTATCCCTACAAGATATTTCTTGAATAGATTTCAGGAGTCAAAGAGCTTGTTACTGCATCCTTCCACTTGGAAATGGACACAGATGGAAATTTTGTTTTCTTTGAGTGAAAGCATGCTTTATAGGTAAATAGAATTTCCACAGGGAGCATGAAAGAGGATCATGATAGATGCAGAGGGATTTATTGCAAGGTTAGTATGTGGGGCCTAGAAGCTTTTTTGGCACACTAAGCCTAATGGCAGGTGAACTTCCTAGAAACCTTTATATAGAGATTATAAGGTTACAAATTACTCAAGAGCCAAACCTACCTACTCTCTTACACTATAGTGTACACCTTCAATGATATAAAATAACAAAAAATATTGTCGATGTTCAAAAACACACGGACAATAGAACGTGAATGAGGTGAAGAAGAATTCTTCCCTTTCCTTGTTTGGTGAAAATCAAGGAAATGGTGATTCAGAGGAAGGTAATGAATAGTGGTTTAGAAAGTTACTATTTTAGTGCCATTGCTAGTGCAACAAATGGCAGTTGGTTGGTTATCATGTCCCAAGGAACACCCCATACATAGCAAGCATATAAGGTTCACGACTCATTTCAATTCAAGTGGATTAATAAGAAGTGGACAAAGGGTTTATGTAATTAGCCGATAGGCTTTACCGATCCCCAGTGCATAATATGCCTAAAAACTGTCTCACCGAAAGGTATGTCCGCCGTCAAGTAGTCGCCACCACTGTAAACCTCCCGGGAAAGAAGATCATATTCCCTTGTAAATGCGACTCACACCTTTTGCCAACCTGAAGGATTGGGCAGCTGTCAAACCCAGGGCACAGACGTTGCATGCCATTCCATGACCACCCTAAGATCACCGCCTCCAATTTGCATAAATGCCCCGGCTTGCTAACATATGAAGGCATCATCGACCTCTGGTGTTGAAAGTCTCCAAGGTTCAAAAGTTATGCACCTAGTTCTTGTTTGACCAGGTAAGATTCGTGCCTTTCTCTTCATTTCAATTTTCATGCCTTCTTTCATAGCCTCCCTTCATTTGACGTGCTTTTTCTATGCTGCTAGGGTTTTTTTGGTAATGATTTTGAGTGCGAACTATTTGCCCAGCAAACCCACATTAGGGTTACGTCGGACTTTTATTCTACAAACACAGTATCGTCAGTTAAATGTGATAGAGGCACAGCCGTCATATCCACATATGCCTACGATACCCTGTTTGGAAATGGTGTAATTTGCCATACGTATCTAGAGCTTTGTTTGTTTCTTCTCCTCTTGTTTGATGAACCATAATGCAAATTCATACTCGGCAGCTGCATAAATGAATTGTTATATCCCTATTTTGTTTTTCAATTTTGTTTAAGGGTTCTGGCTATTTGGATTTTACTATTTAAAGAAAGAGATTTACTCCTTTCCTGTAAGCACTCTTTTATGCCACTGTGATAACAATTGTATTTATTTAATTTCCATCTCACCAACACGTGACATCCTCCATATTTTTCCACTATCTCCTTAATCCTCAATCTTGTTATACGGATGCAGAACTCTTTAATAGATTTGTAGCAGGAAGTAGCCATTTAAAGACTCGATATCAAACCCTGATTTGATTCCTTTTTCATAGGCTATATATATGCCCGTAAGAGGATATATATGCTTTTGCAGAGATTAGAATGGCATATATATTACTGGCTTCCATTTACATTGTATCCATATATGTACAAATCCGATGCTAGTAATATGCATATATTTACATTGTTATTTTCAATGTGCTCTATATACTCCTTGCCAATATAATATTGAAACACAGGCAAAGTAGTATTTACGTTAATTAAAGATCTAATCTCTTCAACAGGGGAACTAACCTCTAAGAATTGACTCATGTTTACTTTATGTTTACATGAAATTGTAAATCTTACCGTACTGTATGTGTGGATTGCTTTGTAGAGTAAATCATAACTAGACTGTGCAGGAGGCAAAACCCCAATAAGTTTAGAGAATTTACTTCGATTTAAATTTTAATCATAAGCAATCTATGCAAGATATTCATCCAAGAGACTTGTAACAGTAGAAATTGTCTCAAAGCTAGATAAACTACTACTAGTCCTCTGTACTGCGCATTTGAAGGCAACAACATTGAAGGAGCAACATGAGTATCGTTGACCTATGATAGAAGTTTGCAACAAGCTCAGATATTTAAAGTTGTATTTCCAGAGTGATCTCTGATGCATTGGTTAGATTTTGTTTCAAATATCCACTTTTTGAAACAAGAGGATACTACAGAGAAAGACAAACATACACGAAATGTAATTATGCTCAAAAGGAAAGATTCAAAATTTGCTGAGTTGGAGTGCAACATTGGAAATTAGAGAATAATTAATTATACCAGAGATTATGATGTTATCTATGGTACATTCACTGTTATTATTTAATCCTACTGTTGGATGTACAGAAACCAGTCATTGGCAAATAAAAAGCTTTTGTTATTATATAATTAAAACCCACTTTGCAGGTCTGAGGAAGATGGGTGATGTTGCACTAGAATTGTATTGCCTTCATTGCAGATTAGTCCAGATCACAAGTATTTTGATTTTTTTTTGCCTCAAGAGTAACTGAAACGAATATATATGACATGCAAGAATAAATCCTTAGATACACGATCAGAAATGAAAGCCACATGCAAAAGCTCTGCTAATCAATGAAACTTTTTTTATTCCAGTATGCATAGCTTTTGGCATGTTTAATAAACAGATCATAGCATTTCGAAGGCATTAGGTTTGTCAGGTAACAGTGAATTTCTATATCACAAGTTTCATTATGGTTTTATATTGAATGTTTCTGCACAGTGTTGTTTTGTCTACATGAATTACACTATCCCACTGTCTTCACAAACTTGACCATGATATGTTTGGTATGCTTTCAGTTGCAGGAGTCTGATAACAGTATCAATATATTGATAGTCTTGATCAACTTAACAAGGTTATGCATGGTGATGGTTCTTAGTAAAACAGCTATGCTTCCAAAGATGATGTTGATGTTCTTTGGTATCACAGACTACCTCTACCTTGATCTTCAGTATTTTCCAAAGCTACAGTTCACATGATGTTCATACAAGTTGATACAAGCTTGATTCAAGTTATTCTACTATGTACTGTCGCTTCAATATTTAGACAGTGCATGGCCAGTATACCACTGTGTTTTGCAATGGACAATGTCTCTGTGAAATGTTTGTTTGACAGTAAGAGAGTGATGTGTGTGCCATGCTGTCCATGGATGTTCATACAAGTTGATCCAAATACTTTGTTGATCATAAACACATTTGACCCTGTTTTGTAAGTGGGCTTCTGAATTACTGTTTAAGACTCCATTTTACTATTTTTTAAACAATTTCCAGCACGTCTTAGCTTGAGGATTAGAAAATTCTGAACAGCTCATAACTATTTTTTTAACAATTTCCAGCATGTCTTATCTTGAGGATTAGAAAATTCTGAACTACTCATAACTATTTTTTTAACAAGTTCCAGCAAGTCTTATCTGAAGGATTTGAATTCTTTTGAAAACAAATGCTTCGCTCTCTAGCTGCAAACCTTTAATCTCCTATCGGCGTTTTCCTTGAACCTCTCACGGGTGCAAGTGCTAGTGTATATGACAACTTGTGCTACTCGCTGGTGTAGTCATGTCTCAAAATGTAGGGTTTTCAAATCAGGTTGATGAATTGAAATGTCTAAGTGAGGGCATTCACAGGTGTTTGGAAAATGGTTATAGAATAACTACTACTACTACAACTTTTGATCAAGCTTCTTTCATCCCGAGTGTTCCAAAGAGGAAACTGACAGATGAAACTCAAGAAACCCTTCAGACTTCAACTTTTTCCAGTATACATGTTAAGGTGAAATGGGCCAAGAATCTTTCTATTGCTTTAGTATGCTATGGGCGCACAGCATCATGAACTTGTCTCCTCATGTACGTGTTATTTGTGATCAGTAAAGCAATACAATGATTAGTCAGAGTATATGGCATTGGCATATGATGTGGTTTACTGTAAATAGTGTTGATAAAATGTATTTGAAGTGGCCAAATGAGAACCTTATCTATGCAATAGCCTTCAGGTTTTATGGCTGATATTATTTCATTATGAATTGGTGCTCTATTCAGATAACTTCTTGTTAGATGGTCCTACAATTCTTGATATTGGTTATAGGAATCCATAATGAAAATGGATAAATAAAGCTGTTACAGACTTGTGCATCTATCACAAAGAGGACAAAGGAAAATTTGTAACTAAACCTCCAATTAGCATTGACAGTCCACATACCTAAATAAACAAGTGAAGAGGCACAATAACTAATATTCACAATGAACTGATGTGAATGACAGTAGAGTGATGTCATCTTCATGAAGGATAGTCTGTAGCAGATGTAAATGAAGACAAGGACTCTTTCTTTTGAGGTGCATGATGAACTAGTCTTAGAAGAACCTATGGACAAATAATGTAGAGATACAAACATCAAAGGATGAAACTTCATATATTCAGGTGTGCCATGATTTCATGGTCATTCTATGTAGAGTAGCAGGACAACAAAGAGGCAACTAGCATGAATCACATAAGTGTGAAATCAAAGTATACAGATGAAGGCATTGTGAGTGTAGCATTGAAGTTGATGTTCTTGCTATTTTGATAAGGCAAAAGGGTAGTTATGTTAAGACCTAACACCTCACATAGGAGTAGTTTCACATTCTACTTGCAACATCAAGACATGGGAATAAAGGGGCATACCAGTGAAGACATGATGGAATGGGGTAGAGAAAAGTGATGAATATTTAAGGACAATCATAGTGAAGGATATGACAGTGAAAAGGGCACTAGATGTAAGAAAGGTATCAAAGGAGTCATGAGCACAACAAAGGGACAATCCAAGGATGAAAGGACAACCACAGTAGACAAGAAAGCATACACATGAAGCAACAACCTACAGGTCTGTTAGGACAGTGGCAAGAGACCTATTGAGAATGAAGACCTAGTTTCAGATCATGGCAAGAGAAACTTTATTATTGATTAGCAATAACAATACAATCAACTAATGTTTGGTAATCCATGAGATGACGGGGTTTAAATGACAACATACAATTAAAAGAACAAGAACAAGAGAAGGATTCTCAAGGAATGCAATGAATTGCATAACCAAACACAAGGGTATACTATGCATAAAATCGTTACATAGATCATCCATTATATATAGAAAATTAATGGCATTAACAAATTAATTATTTGGTACTAACCTAATCAAATGATATGTATACTACGTGTATGAGTATACATACATACAAATATATACATATACATACATATAAACATGTATATATTTATATATATTATACATGTATGTGTAAGAATAAATTTTAGAATTAGGAACGAAATTAAAATATTTAAATTTTTATTCTAAAACACATGTAAACCTCATGATCACATAAAAATGGTATTCATAATAAAATTTCAAACAATAAAAAAAAATACTAAATTAACTCTATTGATAAGATAGATGTGCTCAATTAGATGTGGTTGCTCAAAATATTTACATGTAAGTATTGAGGATGGTTTGCTTGATTTGTATAGCATAATATGCCAATTTATAGATTTTTTGTAGAGAAGATGGAAGGCTAAGATTTGAGGATGTAATTTACAATGGAGATTCAATGAGAACACTTTCCTGGGATTAAATTGAGGTGAAAATTGAGGTAATTAAATTAATTAGATGTGATATTGAGTTTGTCTAATTAAAGTTTATTTATTTAATTAGTTGAGGAGGAAATGTTAGTACACAATGATGTTAGGATGATTTTATGTGTCTAAATTTTTCCCCTCCTTGAGATGGTGTTGTAACTAAAAAAGTAACGTCATTTCAAAGAAAATAAATATATACATTTGATGGGATATAATTGGTATTAGTATTCTCCAATAATTTAGGGGAAATGAAGTTATGAAATAGATTAGGTATGACCCCTCAAGAGAGTAGGTAAGTTTATAGGACTTAGGTGGTCTCTTGAAAGAAGAATTAGGTCCAAAGGGATGAAAAATGGATGGGGCTTGAAGAGATTGGAAGAAGGGTGGATGGTTAGATGTGTGAGGATTGGGATTCAAGGAAGTGAATAAATGGTGTTATTAAAGAATAGGATGAGGATGAGGGTAGGTAGGATGATAAAATAGGTAATAGTAATGGTGAATTTTATGATGAATTGATGTGATAAAATTGGATACATTTATATGCTAAATTTATAGTGAGAAACCAATGT
The DNA here is from genome assembly GCA_007258455.2 of Sequoia sempervirens. Classification (NCBI taxonomy): domain Eukaryota; kingdom Viridiplantae; phylum Streptophyta; class Pinopsida; order Cupressales; family Cupressaceae; genus Sequoia; species Sequoia sempervirens. Next base: position 616,510,096 of record VDFB02281492.1, on the reverse strand, counting down.
TTGTTGTAGCTCTTGGAATCATGCATGAGAGTATAAGGAAAAAGGTGATGATGTGCCAAGTGTATGAGGGATTGATATCCAAGTAGGCATGTGACCTAATGCACCATGATATGGAAGATCATGATGGAATTCATCATGATGTACCCCCAAGGATCAATTCAAAAATACAAGCAACAAAAGAAACACACACAAGAAAGAAAGCATATGCATGCACAAACAATAAAAATACAAGCATACAATAGTTTTCATTTGATCAAGTTGAAAATTTATGATTGATTAATTTAATGATGATGATAACATTAGACATTTGAGAATGATATATCACAAGAATAATGTAAAGATTGGGAATGATACATTTTGATGATGATTGGATAATTTAAACAAGGTATAAATTTTAGCTTATGGATTCCTTTTAGATAGGAAATGGGCTAAACTTAGCTAGAATTAGTAGGATTGTTATGTGAGATTACTAGTATAGTGTGTGGGTAGTGAGGAGATTTTTGGTTGATGAACTAGAAGTATGGATTTCATTTTGATACTAGGTAAAGCATCACAATATTGGGGGTTTGATAAGTTACAATATATGATTGTGAATCATATGACAAGCTTGGATTTTCTACATGGTAGGCTCAACATTGGCCAATATTATAATCATTTAAGGAAATAACCCATTCTAGTACCAAGGGTGAAGGATATTGGAGGGATGAAAGCGTGGAATAATGGAGAGAAATGAGGGATGGGATGTGAGATGGAATTGGGAAGGGTATATAGGGTGTAATTTCTAAGGATTATATTGCATAGGAATGATATGCCCCATTTAGTTGTGTTGCTTATGTGTGCTTATGCTTGGATGTATAATGGTTACCAAATCATGTTCCAATATTTTTGTCATTTCCTTATCAAGGTAAAAAATAGGAATGCAGATAGGTATGATGGCATAAGGATCCAAATGCAATGGATGGGATGATGCAATAGTATGATATGAGTGGTTGGCTAGTGGTTGTGAAGGTAGTAGATGAATGGATTTCACCATTGGACACTTTCACTTTAATTTTTTTTTTAATTTTTCCATTTCAATTTTTTAATGTTTTGATTCAATTTTTATTAATTTTTCCATCTCATTTTTATAGTTTTTTTTGGAGGATCATGTTATTAGTGTTATTCTTGGTAGATTTCATTGTGAGATTTAATAATTTTTAGGTTGGCTTCTTCTTAAGTGCTATTGACAAAAATAGAGTGGGAGGTACGTTAGATGGACTCATATTTATGTAAAAGTTTTATTCCCATACTATAAAGATGTACTAATGTAGGTATATGGGATGATTAATGGGGCTGAGTAAAATGTGAGGATGGGAATATGAAGGCATGCATTAATGTTATGGAAATAATAGGAAGTTGGATCAAAAAATTCACACACCTTGTTGGGTTTAGAGATCAGTTATTTTATTGGATGTGATGATGGATTTTATACTTTAGAATGTTGGGACTTGTGAGATTTTGGATTTTTGAGTGAGTCTCCACATTGGTAGATTTTGGGAAATAAATATTTGTTTTATTCTAGCTTGTTGGATATTTTCTTGAATATTTGGATTGCTTGAATTTAGGATTACAAAATATTGGGGTCTAAATATATTGAAAATTTTTAGACTCTTGGTATTACAAACCACTATTTATTGGCTTTAATTTCATGAATTTTTTCTTTGGGGTTTATGGATTTCAAGATTATATTTTGGCACCCATATGAACTTGAATTTTGGGATTTTGGTTTTTTAGATTTGTAATGATGGTATTAGGTGCATGGGAGTTTTGATCCATATATATTTTTCAGACTTGGCCTTTGAAATTGTTGTGATTGAGACATTTTAGGTGCTAGTAGTTTAGGTATTTGGAAGTCTTGTTTTGAATATGTTAAGGCATCCAAGTATATTTCAAAATCCATTTTATAATACTTTAGGGAGATATGATCTTGAAATCCCATCAAAGTAATGATAGATTCATCACAATAGAGGATGTCAAATGGTGTGTGATTTCTATTGATCATGAATTTGACAACTGTCACCAATAGAAGGTATGATCACAAGATCACCCTACCTTTCCTAAAAATAAATTGGTCTCTAGAATAAACTAAATTACTTTGAGGTCATGTCACCAATTTATAGAAATGAAAGTAAAAAACACAATCTATGTAGCTATCCCTATTTAATATCAAACTTTGGTGAGAATTTAATTAAATACCATAGTAATATCTAGACACTACATTTATCAATTTAGAAATAGATATCTAATTTTTATACAAACATTAGAACTCAAATCCATTAAATTTGGGTATTAACATCCAAATCTAGAAATGAAATCACTTCATTATATACTAGGTGTTAGAATTTAGTTGTTTAATGTGAGCACTCTACCAATGAATGAATGTTTAAATATTTTATATATAGTATTGTTTTAAAATATAATTTTTTTAGGGTTAAAAGAAATAAAATAAAAATGGGTTTGTTTTGTAGCATCACCAATTAATCAATTTTCTAAGAGGAAATGTAAGCTAACTTTGTTTGGTCAATATTATACATAATCATTAACACAAAGTAGTGCAATAATCTATAGATTACCTTGAAAATGAAAGGAAATGTGTAAAATTATTGTGTACACATGTAAATTACACACATCAAGTCTCAAAATCAAATATTGATAGTAGGATTTTTATGTAACATTCCTTGGATTCCATCCATCTCATTTCATTTCAAAATTGGGCATTACAACATAAACTAGTTTAGAAATTGGAACTTCTTACTTTACCTACTACTTCTAATATATATTTATTTATCTCTCTTTCCTTAGCTATATATTCTCCAAAATTCCAACTATTTATAAAAAAAAATAAAAAATTATTTGTATATTTATACAAGACCTAGGTTCCTAACACAAAACCCCAAGTACTAGTTGGCCTATATTCTAAATTAATCCATGAGCCCAAAATTAAAAGATTAAAAATTTATTTAACTCATAGGCAAAAATTAAGTTTCATGCCTTAATTTATTTTACAATCCCAAAATAATTACAATTAAGCACACTCTCAAATTATAGAGTAATTTATGACATGATTTTAAAGAACAAAGAATAAGAGAAAGAAAATGTAGTTGAGCAGCCAACTCATCTCTACCCACCTTCCTCTTTCATGTTCACTTCATCATATTCGACATATATGGAGATCATAAAATCCCTCTCAAACACCTTAGGATCTATGTCTATCATAATGTAATATGTTAGCCAAAATACCTTGCTCTTCTTTTGGTCATATCTCCAAGCACAAGCTAACACTAGTTGAGGAGATTAGATTGATACTAGGAGTATAGTAGCATGAACTAAGGCTAAAAGCGACATGCATTAAGAATCAAAAGTTATGTCTCCTTTCAAGTGCATCTTTTTTAAGAATTCTTGGACATCCACATGCCTAACATGTTTCTATCTCCAATCTCATCCAATGGAGAGAACGTCTTTAAAAGAGGGTGGTATCCCTTATATTTGCACTTTGTCTCTTCAGGTGGTTGTTCTCCTTGTATGTACTGATCATTATTTAGCTCCATAAAAGGTATAATAAATCAATATATATACCATGGTTGATCCATAAATCATATGTATGAGTTATGCAATATAAAACAACTTGATTAATATGATACAATAATAATAAAACTAATTAAGGGAGAATAAAGGTTATGTTAGAATCCCTACCACCACCTATCCCTACCACCACCTAAATACATTACTCAGTTCAAGTAGTTGAGGAATTGGGATTTGAGATCTCAACATTATTTGAAACAATAGGTTCAAGGATTTTAAAATTATGGCATCTAACAGTGACAACATAGTTTAATATAGTCTATTAGGTCATATTATCTAAGTTAAGAGGGTCAAGGAAGGGAGATCAAATATACCCATCTTTACTTATTAAAATCCAAGTACATTAGAGCAATTATGAACTTGTGAACTCAAAAAGGTAACACATTATAAAATTTTAGAGTTTGAGAGTTGGGGATACTCAATGACTCATGCCTAATGGAATCCATAAGGAGTATGGTCAAACCACTAGTCCTAAATAAAATTTAAGAATAATATGTTAGTGAGTAGGAGTTGGGATTACTACATAACTCATTCTCAAAATAAAATAAATGAGGGTGTGTACATGTCACCAATTCTAAAAGGATATACAAATAAAACTTAAAGAAGTCAAGATTGGAGATATCGCATAACTCATGTCACAAGACATTTGGACAAAGGACTGAATGACACATTAACTATAAAAATGAATAAATAAGTCTAAGTATGTGAGTTTAGGATCATGATCCTAAATGAAACATGCCTAAATTAAGGTGAAAGGTAACCCACAAGCTTGACCACAACATTGAGGGCTTATGAAAGCATGAAATTGAAAGGTAAAAATATCCTCAAACCTCAACAAAACCTGAAATTGGATCTAGTGTGTGAATATGAAAAAAAGGGGGCTGGGACACATGAAAAAAAGATGAACATTGAAGAAAGTAAAAAAGGGGAAAACTATAATAAAATGACCAAAATCATAAAAATTTCCATAAAAACCAAATTCCCCAACCTAAAGAAAAAAACCCATAATGAAGATAAATGAGAAATAAAACAAAGGAGAAAGGAAAAAAGCAATGCAATTGATGAATTGGGAAAGGGGATGAAACCTTACCTAGTTAATGGTTAAGAATATGGTGAGCACATCTTGATGAGTACATGGTATACTTCCAAAAAAATAGAAAATCACTTATGCACTCCAATAACACTTAATCACACCACAAATGCAAATAAAAATCATATTTTGTTAACATGAAAGAAAAATCTCCTCAAAGCTCCAAAATGTAATAGAAATAAAACTAAAGTGATGAAAAGAAGCTTACAAGGATACAAGACCAAATGTGCAGATGCATGGGAAAAGTGCCATAAATTTAAATTAAAAGTTAGATAAAAAAACTAGGTAAAATCTCTTTGCCAAGCATCAAGGTTTGGGGAATATGTGTACCTATAAGACACATCAGATTGGTAGTTTTGTAGAGGAAACCCTAAAATTATAACAAGGGTGATTCAATGAACCCCTAACAACCACCAAGGTTTTGGTGATTCCTTTACTATCATGCCAATATTATAAACTTTGAAATTCTAACAAGACACAAAAATTCAAATAAAGTAGGAACAAAAGAAAAACCAAGACTATAATTTAAATAAAACTAAAGGGAGAAACTCTCAAATTTCACAAAATCATATAATTATTTCTTCCTTTGTTAGTGATTTTTAGTTTCCTCAAACCTTATCAGTATGTTAATGAGTCCAAAAACTCCCTCAAATCCTAACAAGTCCTTTAAAAACCTTCTTAGCATTATCTCTAGTTCCTAAAATTTCTAACTTCTTGATATGTATTATTTCTCACATTTGTCACTCCTTCCAAAGTTTTCAAAAATTCAAAAAAAAATAACAAACAAAGCATCTAAGGAAATTCTAAAGGTTCACTAACCTTTGAAATCATTGAAAAAGTCCACTTCAATCTCAAAGATCCAACTGAAGGTTCCAGAATTTTCAACATTGATAGGTTTACAAGTTTATATAATCATTGAAATACTAATAAATATTTCAAATTGATCATAATATATATAACAAATAAGCATTAGATACTATGTTTTGATGAGTTTAAAGTTTCTCAAAAACATTAACAAATTGTTAGAAATTTTAAAATCTATAGTAGTTAAAAATGGGTACAATTCATAATTCATAATGAAAGAATCAATATTTCTAAGGGTTTCAAAATTTTATAAACACTAACAAAGTTTGGTGCAACTCAAAGATGATAAAAATCTACTAAAAAAAATGACGAAAATCTGAAAAAAAAAATTTAAAAAAATAGGGCTCCTTATTTTTCTAAGGAAAAATGGAGTATGGGTACAAGGCATAATAATTTGATTGATACAATGTGGTAGATAGAGGAGGTAGATAGCTAGGTTTAGTGATGGGGCCAATAAAAGGACTCTTTATGGGGATGGGGTTGATGGAGTTTATGAAATAATTGATAACAAGGTCAATGAAAGGATTAGCGAAGATTTTGATGAAAGGATTGGTGTTAACAAGTTCCTTGGAAGAATGATGATAGAGTCTCATTTTGATGTTGGGAGAAGTTAACCTATCACTCATGGGAGCAACATCCTTATTCTACTTATTAGGATTTATATGTTTCCTTAGAATCATTGGTTTGCATAAATAGGGATGGGTTCAAGGATTCCTTTTCCATGAAGGTCGAATCCTTTGCCTTGATATTACATGATTTGGAAAATTCAATTTATGTTGGGATATGTTTTCCTTTGTAAGAAATATTCAAATCCTTAATTAGATAATTAACATTAGCATTTAAAAATTGTTTATTTTCTAGGAAACTAAATCATACAAAGTTGTTTGGATAAAAATGGTGAAATATTGGCTATTGGATGGGGTAAATAGAGGATTGAGAGGCTTTTTTTGCTTGGACCAAATTAATGGGATTAATGAAATATGACCTTTATTTGGTTGTTGAAAAGTTTGATCATGCATTAGATAGTTATATTGATGTTTATTTTGTGATATCAGTGCATTTCCGTTAATCTTGATGTTGCCTTGATCAATGAGCTCTCACATGTAGCTCTTCAACTAAATAAGCATCAATAATTAGGATTTTTCAAATTTTATGAGGTTTATAAGTCTTCAATTTTATTGATAACATGAAATATATGTATAGACACCATTTAACCCTTTTCATGAGTTAATTATGGGAATCATCATGCTAGGGGGTTTTATATGATCTTAACATGCTCACACTCATGAGGGGTATGACACAACTTCTTAGATTAATGTTTTTAATTCTTTTCTAGTATCGCTTGGATAATATACTTCATAGTTGTGTTAGGTGGATTGGTTTGATTGAGTTGGTCAGTTTTATTAATTTATCTTTGATGGTTTTTTATGGATGATTTATGTAGGGATATAGGGTTACTCTTTGTTCATTTGACATATGGGTTTCCTCAGTTTTAAGTATAAAATATCCTCTTGTGCTAGAATGACTTATTCTTGATGGGTGTTGACACATAGGTCATTTAGATTAAGGAGTTAATTGGTCAAGGGATAAAGACCTAGGAGGATGTATGGATTAGAATATGATTGATATATATGGGTCTAGGATTTAATATTGTAGTGTTTGTAGGTATGGATGGATGAGTAGATAGACTATGATCATTGTGGGTAAGTGTTAAGTTAAGGACTAATGTGGATGGATGGAGGATTGAATGGTTTAGGATTAATAGATTTTGATAGATATAATTAATAGGGATGGATGGATGATTGTATGTTTTAGGATCTATACAAATAGATGGTGAGATCAATGGATGAGAAATTATAGGTTTAGATGGAATAGGATCTATAAATATGAATGGATTAGGTTTACAATTAATATGGATGGATGAAGGATTTAATGATTTGGGATTAGGATTGGTAATGATGATTGGAGGTTCTAACATATTTTATGGATGGGGACTAGCCATGTATACCTCTTTATTTGGGAGGATTTTCCTACCTATGTGTTCAAGGTGATAGTTTGTGGGAAGCTTGGATCTAATGATTATAAGATACCTAATCATGGAATCAATTTCTTTCCTTAGGATATAGTCTAGTAGATTATTTTCTTGGCCACAGAGATGACCAATGGATTTTGGGCTTGGGCTAGCAAGATAACGTGCTAGGACTTCCTTGGCCTATAGTACGTTAATGGTTTATAGCTGGAAGACTAGGAGTTATGATAAGCTTTTCTTGAGATAATATCATCCTAGGGATCATTATTAAAATATTCTTGGTCAACAAGACTATCATCATCATTATAATGTTTAAAGGTTTTAGATTGGTATGTTGATTTGTAGTGTTGGACTCAAGGAACACTAAAGGCAGGGGGTTGAATCGGTGTTCCATAATATTTAAATTTCAATTCATAAACCATTTACAACATTTCAACAGAAGTAAAGATGCAAGCAAATGAATGAAACCAACAAGAAACCATAACACCAAGATTTTTATGTGGAAACCATATTAGGGGAAAAACCACGGTGGAGGTTAATCCACAATTTATACTCTGTTAAAAGTATGAAGAAAAAGGGAATGCACATGCATTTAGGCACACTTCCTAGAGCTCACTACTTATAAGAAGGAAGGCTCACTGCCTTAAAAAATGTTTGGATTACAAAAAAAGGTTGAACTGAGAAAATAGCATCTAAAAATTCTTGGTATCAGTTCCATTGAAGCTCATAGATCAGATTCTGGACCTTCTATCTGATTATGCACTTCATTTTTCTCTGCCTTAATTCACTTCACAAAAATCCTCTTTTGCATAAGAAAAATGTGCTCAACTGATCTTTTGATATTCACACACACATTTTCTCTACTCTTCACACCCATACATCCATCAAAATGAATTACCCAAACTCACATATATATACGCTATCAAGGATTTAGTCACTTTATGTCGGCTTCAACAAAATAAAAGATATTTTCCAATTGTCAACTCAATCCATATTTGATATTCAATGCATCCCCATCAAAGTCAGCTAATGTTATGCTGGGACCCAAAAAAAATGCTCGAACATAGAAATATTTAAACAATTACTCCTTACACATCCACGACATGCCATATACATTGAGTCGGCCACCATGAACAAATAAACAGAAAAATCATCCTGCCAGATCTCCTAACTCAACCATCGATTAATGCGACAACACAAAACTTAACAATAAGATAATATAGATGTTCACCAACCTTCCCCGAGATCCACAACCTAAAATGATAATCCGGTGAAGCATACAGATCGACATACTAACCAGATACCCTGTTCATCATTCTCACTTTTGGTAAAGCTCTGTTCTTCACTTTGCCTGTTGGTAGGAAAAAATTCTAATATGTGGACCGGAATAATGATGTAGGTTGCCAGCAATGACAACACTAGAAGCCATATGCCAACAATCTTCCCCTTTGGCATTGATGGCAACACTTAGTGAAAAATGACTAAGTGTCAGAACCAATATGATTACGCTACCAATTTTCAAATTTTCAAATTTTCAAAACACAACTCCCCCTTAGAGAGATAAGGAATTTTTCACTGCTCTCTCTCCCCCTTTGAAATCAATGACAAACATATTTTTTATCGCACTTCCTCTCCCTTTCAAAAAATTGATCAAATTTTGAATAAATACAACTGCTACTTGAGTCACAAAATTATCTTGTACTTATCTTTCATTTTCGAAAGAAATTTCTTCCAACCTTCTGCTGCAATCCTAATGATTAAGATCAAGCTATTGTTCTTTGATGTTCAGTTGATAATCTAGATGAGGGACTCCAGAATTGTGATTTCCTCTGCTAATTTCTCTCCTTTCCTTAGGAACCTCAATCAACTGCTCCTACCTACATTTGGTTAAATCCTTCACCTTCCAAAAGGCATTCACAAGGTTGTTTCTGGTGAACAAAACTTTTGTAAACTCAGACTACAACACTTGAATCCTTTTCTTGGTGACACCATCCTGATCCTAAAACATGTTATAATATTTACCAATTTTGTTCAGCTCAGATTCAATCTACTCCAGCTTATCTTTGTATCTCCCAATTGCATGAGACCAATGAAGATAATAGTTGTAGATGTTATTGGCTATATTTATGTATTGCCTCAACTAAAGATGCAATTGTAATAGTTCAAAAATAGGTTGTGGGCCACCATCTATCTTCTATATTTTTCTCTGTGGATAGTGAATCCACTTGGATAGTGAGTCAACCTACACAATGAGAACTTCTTTAAATATACTAAAAGTGGTTATAATATATTGTGAGCTAACTTTCACCATGGTTTTTTCCATTTTTGGTGTTCCACACAAAAATCTTGGCGTTCATGTGTTGTGTGATATTGTGGATGTTTCATGATTTCTTTCCTTACTACAGTTGAATATGCATTAGTAATTGCATGTTTAATGTTTGAATGGTTTAAGAAAATATTGATTCACCCCCTCTTAGTATTTTGGGTGTTCAACAATTGGTATTAGAGCCTGGTTCCTCAGAAGGAGCTTAACCTCTTTGGGAAGGTCTTGGAGATTGAACACATGGCTGACAAAAAATTTCCTATTCCCTTGGAAGAGATTCCAATAGATAGATTTATAGAAGAAGATTTTGTGGTTGACAAAGATGGAGAACTCAAAGTTGCTATTGAAGATCTAGAAAGAATTGAAGGCAAAAATAGATATTTGAAGGAAAATGTCAAAGAAGCAAATGAGTGTATCAAAAAAATGAGAGTAAATCAAAAAGTTCAAAGAAAGGAAAAAGGAAGTCAGTGAGAATTTGAAACAAGAAAATGAAACTATCACTAGACTGAGAGTACAAGTTGAAGAAAAGAAAAGAGTTGAGGGATGTTTGAATGAAATGGTGAAAATAAAATCTGATGAATGAATAAGGCTTGAACACGAAGTGGTAAACCTAAGATCATATTTGGAGAAAGAAAGGAGCCATGAAGGAAAATTGAAGATGAGTTCTACAAAGCTTGATGAAATGATTACAAATCAGAAAACATCCAAAAAAAAAGGTGGCTTAGGATTTGAAAAAGGTGAAAGCTCAAAAGTAGATCAGACACCTAATGTAGAAGAGAAGATCAATGAACCAAAGAATACTAAGACAAGAAGAAAAATGGTAAGATCCAAAATCAAAGGAATGATGCTAGAAGACCACCACTTAGACAACCAAATGCACAAAGGTACTCATCTTTCAATGGTTTTTGCTATTTTTTCAATAAATTTAGAAATAAGGCAATGGAATGTAGAAACAAAATGAATTAGAATGTTCCATCCCTTTCTGGTTAAATGTTTTACATGTAAGATATTTGGACATAGAGTTGATGAATGCATAATTCAAATGATGAATGGCTACACTAATGGTAGAATGATCCAATTTTTAAATGGTTATTGTTATACATGCAATGGATTTGGACAAAAAGCTAATCAATGCAGATTAAGATTGAATGGAAGGAATGCTATTAAAAAGAATGTTGTATGCTACAATTGCAATAGACCTAGACACATTTGAAATTTTTGCAAAAGTAGAAATACAAGGAAGGATAATCTAGTAAAGAAGAATGAACTTGTGAAAAATATTGATCCTAAAGAGATAAAGAAGGAGATGAATAAGATTTGGAAAAAGAAGGAAGAGAAAGAAGTCAAAGAAGAATTTGTACCATTCTCTAGTGCAAATGTTTCCTCTAGAAACTAAGTTGAGAGCTTTGGATTAGGGGGAGCTTTAATGGAAATATTTTGTCCCCTGCCAAAGAGGAGGTGTTGATGCTGCAATGTGAAGATATGTGATATAGATCAACATGCTTGATCTATTTGTGAATATTGCAGAATAAAATGTAACATGCAAAATTTTGTAGAGCTTCAAAAGTTGTCTACATATACAGATAAAGTGTTACCAACTTTATGGGTTGAAGAATTCAATGTAGAATTAGGTCAAATCAAAAGGTTATAAGTGATTTCACTAAGGAAAATTCATTTCAAAAAAGCATTCAAGAAGGAGCAGAGCAACAAAGATAGAATTCAAAGTATTCAAGGTGATTTGTGTTTCAATGCATCAAAACCCTAGTTCAACAAGAAAAGAAAAAGGTATTTATGAATATGTTTACCCTAATTTTTGAAGAAATTTTCTTGGAAATAGTGTGAATCTATTTTGCAATGGATACACCGAGGGTTATAGAGGTTGCAAAGAAACCACAACCAAATTCAAAAGGTATCCAAAAGCCATAGAATATGACCTATTAGGTGCATTCTCACATATTGCATATGGGGTTTTACCAATTGAAGATATTAGGGATTATATTCATGGAAAAATGGAAGAACGATCCTCACACTAAGTTAGGAGATACATGGGAAAATGAGTTAACAAGAGATGACTTCACCCTAAATCCAAAATATAAAAACCTAGTTGAGAATAAATTGGATCTATGGCAATGGTTCCCTAATTTCTATTATGATTTCAAGTGGATCAAAATGGATTTGAGCACAATAAATGATCAATTTTTTTGGACTAATATGCCTAATATGATCACTAAGGAAGTAATAAGAGAAGTCATTGGTCTATGCTCCATCAGACCCATCCCTATTTTGAAATATGTTAAAAATGAAGGTTATGGAGAGAATAGGTTCAAAATATGACAAGAGATCCCTTGTAGTAAATCCCATCAGAAATATAGCTATGAGATACACAACTATGATGATTGGTTATAAAATTTATTATACAAATAGAGACAATTTTGTATCTTCCACTACAATCAATGTGGCATATGAGATGGTAGAAAATGGTGAAGACTATGACTTGTGTAGTTCAGGCTATCTTCTATATTTCATTTTCCCTTTTAGTTTGGTAAGAGATAGCGTGAACTACTCCTTTAGATTCTTTCCTATCTTGAGACTCAGAGACCATGGCACCCTTAATGCACTCAATCATCTCTTCAAGAAACACATGGCACCCTTAATGCACTAAAATAAGTACTTAGTGTGCTTTTGATCAGGCCCTACTCATAAGACGTCCTCTTAGACCATATGTCAGCAATTTTCTAAATAAATGACCACCGATACAATTGTAAACTATTAGCACAACTACTGACAACTTCCTACATTTCGGTGCCAACTATTGATAGGGGGAAAAAGGATTTTCTTGAAAAACTCCCCCTAGGCCAATCACCTAAGATCAATTTCCAGAGGAATTACTAGAAACTACTTCTGGTGCGGGCTTATTTCCTTCATTAGATTCACTCTTCCTTACCCATGTTTTTTTCATCTGATCTCTTATCTCTTCCGCAGTCACTTTCCCTTTTCCTTTATCATCCTTTTGTGAAATTATTCCTTTGTATACCAGACCTCTTCTATCCATGTTTTTGTTCCTTCATAATCTTGCAATGTGACCAAATCTATTGCAATTGTACCACACAGGATTTCTTTATCTAGACCATTCACTCCATTGATTTCCTCTTGATTTGCATTTATTAGAAATATGCCCAAATCTTCCACAAGTGTAGCATTTAACATTATTTACACTACAGACATACTTATGCATTCAATTGACTTATGACCAAACTTGTTGCAACTAAAACACTGACCAGGAAATGATGGACTACTTGAATTTATTTTACTTCTACACTAAGAAGCCATATGACCAAATTTATTACAAGAAAAGAAGTAAGCATTAAAATTTTGAGCATTGGGTTGTCTTACTGGATTCCTTTTTCCTTTGTTCATCTAATTTCATTGTCTAGAATCCTCATGTTTAGATTCAAAGCTTTCTCCCTCTCCTCTACATCCAAGACCTCATTACTTCCAGACCACATGTCCCTTTATTCAATCCCATCGGGTTAGCATAATCAGATTCTAGGTACCCTCTCAGTCTTATTTGAGTAGTGAGTTCATTCTGAAATAAACCATTCATCTTCTAAGCTCTTGTTCATTATTTCTGGATTGTTGCAGCCTCAATTCTCCAACAATGAATCCACTGCTAACTCTAACGTGATTCTTCAAATCTTCTTTTAAGGATCTGCCATATTCTCCTCTTTGCCATTCTCTTTCTCAATCTCCTAGTTTGCCTTCATCATATTCCATCTCAAGCTTTAGGGTAGCATTTTCTCTAGCAAGCTTTTCACATGCTTCAGTTATTTCTTTTAGGGTCTGATTCAGGTGAACATCTTCCAAGCTTTTACTTTCTTTCTGCTTCAGCTGATCATATAGTTCCTTCCTCTTTTCTCTTGACTCATTGATCTTATCCTTCAATGATTGAATAAATTTCTCAGCATCCTCAAGATTTTATGGCATAATTCCATGACTTTTCTTTAGGACTAATCATGACTACCAAGTGCCATCAAAAGTTGTTGTTGAAGACTACTAGAGTCCATTGCATTGCAAGATCCACCTCAAGTTGTTAAACTTCTTCAAAGGAACTAGGCTCTGATACCAATTGTTGGACTCAAGGAACACTAAGAGGGGGGGTGAATCAATGTTTAGCAATATTTAAATTTCATTTCATATCTTAAACCATTTACAGCATTTCAATAGAAGTAAAGATGCAAGCACATGAACGAAACAATAAAAACACCATAACACCAAGATTTTTACGTGGAAACCATGTTAGGGGAAAACCATGCTGGAGGTTAATCCACACCTATACCTCTATTAAAAGTATGAATAAAAGGGAATGTACATTCATTCGTGCACACTACACGGTATTTCCTACCACTCGGCTATTAGTTGAAGGATCATCACTTTACAAAATGTTTGGATTACAAAAAGGGTTAAACCGAGAAATAGCATCTACAAATGCCTGGTATCAGTTCTGATGAATCTCAAAGATCAATTTTGGACCTCCTGTCTGATTCTGCAGTTCGCTCTACTCTACCTTAAGTCACTTCACAAAAATCCTCTTCTGCACAAGCAAAATTCACTCAACTGATCTTTTGATATTCACAAACACATCTAATTTACTCTTCACACCCATACATCCATCAAAATGAATTAGCCAAACTCACATATATATCTGCTATCAAGGATTTAGTCGCTTTATGTTGGCTTCAACAAAATAAAAGACATTTTCCAATTGTCAGCTCAATCCATATTTGATATTTGATGCGTACCCATCAAAGTCAGCTAATGTTATGTTGGGACCCAAAACAAAATGTTGGAACACATAAATATTTAAACAATTACTCCTTACACATCCGCGACATGCCATATACACTGAGTTAGCCACCATGAACAAATAAACAGAAAAATCATCCTGTCAGATCTCCTAACTCAACCACCGATTAATGCAACAACAAAAAACTTAACAATAAGATAATATAGTTGTTCAAAAACCTTCCCCAAGATCCATAACCTAAAATGATAATCTGATGAAGCATATAGATCGACATACTAACTGGATACCCTGTTCTTCATTCTCACTTCCAGTAAAGCTCTATTCTTCACTCTACCTGCCAGTAGAAACAAATTCTGATCTACAGACTGGAATAATGACTTAGGTTGCCATCAATGACAACACTAGAATCCATATTCCAAGAGTAATTACCATGAGTTTTATTTAGATTTTGGGTGGGGTTTTAGCTTGCTCAATAAACTTGTTAAACTAGTAGTTCATGCTTCTTGTTTTGGTTAGGCTTTAGATTTTAATTTTTTAGATGTTGGGTTTTATGCAATCTTGGCACAAGGGGGAAGACAAAGTACACATACAATAACCTAGATTATTCAAGTGGGTGTGTACATAGTTGTGAACCCACTAATAATGTATTTTCTAGGCATGGAAAGTAGGTACCATGAGGAGGCACTAACCAATTTTGATCCGCAACATAACACAAGGCTATGAAAGGAGAGCATATGTAGCCTCAATCTAATTTATATGGTCACATGATGAATCATTTCCTAGGGCTAACCAATTACTAGTGCATCACAAATACATATAGTTAGAGTCCTCTAACTAGGCTTGTACAAGGTTCACTAACAAGAGTCCTCAATATTACTAAAGATATGTAAATCCAAAGTCTTTGAAATGAGGGGTATGCCTAATTGGTTGGTGTAATCTAGGGTAACTCACTTTCCACCCTCACTTTGTAAGGTATAATGATCCTTGCAATCTTAGCTAGAAATAATGTATATATCCCTCAATAGGAGAATCTTTCAATTCTTTCCCAATTTTTATTCCCCACTAGTACATGAGGATTCAAGTCACCCACTTGGTGATGAAATCCAAGTTAGGCGAACTAAAATTAAATAAATAAATAAGAAAGAGTGTTTTTTATTCTCAAGATCATGAAATTGTGTGAGACTAGAAGAGCATACACACTCTAACTTCAAGTGACAAGAAAAAAATGAAAGCACTTTTGATCTTCAAGATCACCAAAAGATGCAAGAAGAAATCATATATGGGTTTTCAAATCACAAAAAGAAAAGAAAACAAGTTCATTTACAAAGTGTGAAGTGTGAAGGTGAATGAATAGAAATTTTTTTAGTTCCCAAAATCACCTTTTGATGCAAAGGAAGAGCATACACACTTGTTGAACCCACTAAACTAGCAAAACCATTTAATTTCCTCTTAGAACATTAAATGAAAAAAATAAAAAAATATTTCACAATTTGAACCTTGGCCAAATGACTTTGCAAAAATGTTTCAAGATTTGAGCCATACCCCTACTCTTATAATTGGAACTAGAATATATATATATATATATATATATAATGGATGAGCTTCTCTATAAAAACAATATACATGCATATGATGATAAAAGTATGCATATAAATGAAATAGTATTTAAAAATCAAATTTACATTTAGAATCATTTGAGCATGTAGGAAAGATGTAATCTATTAAGCCCTAAATTAAACTAGTTTATAGTCATATACATGTTTAATTTTTATGTATATCAAGGAAAATGTTTATAGAAATTAAAGTTGCAAAGAATTAGTGAAATTAATACATAGAAATGGTCTAATCTATGTGGTTGCATTTTATGGGATGATATGGAATGAGGTGTTTCATTTCTTTGGCTATATGAGGAAGTTAGGATGAATGCATTTAAGACTAAAGAACTAGTGGATGGATTTGAAATATACTATTAATTGTTGTTAGTGAGCCTTACACTTTATTAAATAATATGGTTGTAGGAGTTGTATGTATTAATTGGACATGTACTTAGGCATTGTAAAAATAGACATTGTTGTAGTAGTGTTGATCTTTGGAACAAAATCTCTCTTTGATAGGACAATCGACATTTACTATTGTTTGGAAGGGTTATATTCAGCTATGTGAAATTACTTGACTATTAAAGTCTTAGGTAGCAAGTTAAGTGGGCTTGATCTTGGGGGGAAACTTCATGGTTAAGCATGTTTGAGTCAAAGTAGTACTTGGATAGTTGACCTCCCAAAAAATTATAATGCTTCACCCCTATGAGCATCACCTAGATACAATGAGTACTAAGTGAACCATTCATGCTCATGAGAGATGGATTCATGTGAATCACTACTCATAAAATATGGATTAATTAGTATGACTCAAAAAGTATGCAACTCAATACTAATAAAACACTATAGTTTAAGACACCATGAAAAATGTGTCCTTATTATCAATATTGATGTGCTTAAATATTAGCACTTGAACTATTTAGACTCTTGGAAACAATACACCATTTATACCTCTCATTCCTCCAACACCCTCCTCTCTAACAATAAGTTAATTGACTAATTAAAAAAAATCAAACCTTTCTAGTTGGACTTTTGCAATACCCCATAAATAGTGTGTACTTTGTATTTAGACATATTTCACAATTGTGTGTTTAAGCATAGACAAAATCAACAACAAAAGATCTCCATACTTTTGTGATGGCCTATAAATAGTGTGTACTCTAAATACAGACATATTTCACAATTATGTTATGTCAACAAATAGACAAAATCAACAACAAAATGTCTCGATACTTTTGTGATGCCTCATAAATAGTGTGTACTCTAAATATTGACATATTTCACAATTATGTTATGTCAAGAAATAGACAAAATCAACAACAAAATATCTCTATACTTTTGTGATACCACATAAATAATGTGTATTCTAAATATTGACATATTTCACAATTATGTTATATCAAGAAATAGACAAAATCAACATCAAAATATCTCATACTTTTGCAATGCCTCATAAATAGTGTACTCTATATTTAAACATATAGTGTACTCTGTATTCAAACATATTTGATTACTGTATTATAGGTATCTAGACATAGAAAAAACCATTGTTCCAATGCCCCATAAACAGTGTGCTCTGTATTCAGACATATATCGGACATAGGCAAAATCAAAATCAACAGCTAAAAAAACTTCTGTATTTTCATTGAAAAATGGGTATTTTTGTAAAACCATACACCATTTCAAATTGTACAGAGAAATTCCTGGTTTGCAAAACAATACTCCTATTCAAAAATTACTACTCATAACCCCTTGAAGCTACTGGGGTGCACTTGAAACATGGGCAAATTTTGGTAATTAGGCTATATCTTCCAAATTTTGAATACCCATAAGCTTTAAATTATTCTCAGCCTCCACCTGTGAAGTAGTCATGGGCTTACTCTTTGGTGCAAACATTTTAGAAAGAGGGACAACAATCTGATTATGTATCAGTTTGCTCAAATGTTGTCCTCCCTCTTTCAGGGACCTCACCATTTCAGCCAATGACTGAGCCATGAAAGCAAAGATCTGCCTCCTTATATTCCCTCTCTTTGGTGGGAGCCTTCTGATCGGCCTCCCCTCAATCTTCCCATTGTCTATCTCACCAGATACCGCTAAATATTCCCCTCCCAAGCAACAAGCTTTTCTCTCCACCATCTCCACACTTTGCCTGCTACCCATCTGCTCTCTAATGATTTTCTCAAAATTAATTACAGAAATTAAGAGGAAACAGCTGCGAAACCACAAAAAGCTCTGGTGTAACATATAAAACCTGCACTGTATAAAAGCCCACAAAACTCCGGCAATGCCCGGGTATTGCCAGGCTGGATGCTTAGATGTATTTTAATTAATTATTATTTTTGTCGGAAGGTATGATTCAATATGTTCTTTTTAGGTAAGCAGAGATTTTGAAAGGGCATAGATCTTTCTACAAAAAGTAAAAAAGATAGACATTAAGCATCTTAGGACAGCAAAGAATTCAAGAGAAAAAACAACGCTCAAAAAACGAGGACACTACATAATCTGACAATTTGCCAACCCCAAGTCAGGGTGGTTTGAAGCCAAATTGTCCAACAATCTTTGCTCAACCCTGGTACAAAGATCCAACTGTCCTAAACTTTTTTTTTGGAACAAGAAATATTTGTAAGATCACTCTAGATATAT
>VDFB02281492.1:616274275-616491027 GCA_007258455.2 Sequoia sempervirens | reverse complement strand
ATATGTTTCTTTCTCAAACCCCTGTTGAAGTTAAGGGGCAACATGTTGGGCTCAACCCTTGTGGGAGCCACATTTTATCCCACATGATGTAAATAGATGAAACAAAACAACAACAAAAATTGACCTATACCTGCACAAGAAGCAAACATGTTAGATAAAACAGAGCATATGACAGATATGTTTGATAAGTTTTTTGTTTTATTGGACATATGTGGTATGCTAGATATTTAAATGCACATGAGGATCAAATTATATGTTTATGGATAACTGTACATGTATTGACTAGTTATCCTTCATTGCTCTAACAACACTTTTCTCTCTCACATGCAAGAATTTCTAGAGTAGCAGGGCAAGCAACGATTGGAGTTTGGACAAGCAAGAGGGACAACAGTAGATGCAAAGCCAAAACTAACAACTGAGATTCATCATTTAGGCAATGACAGGTCCCCTTTCTCTACATATGCATTTTCATTTATTATCTATAAATGTATAGTTTTTTCCATCATTTGCATTTTAATAGTTAGTTCCACAGCTTGTGTGGAACACCATACATATATATTATCAATAAAGACTATTTTTTGAAGAAAATAATTCTTTCTCTTCTCTGTTGTATGCATATATATAATGTGATGATGTCTTCAGATATTTTCCTTTATGCATATTAATATGACATAACATGGAATGAATGTACCTTTTTTTTCACTTTATAAAAAACATAATCAACTTTACCTATTTGAGCTATGAGCAAAAATAGGTAACATTTATAACTTGTCTAATGATAGAAATAATGACGAAGTCTTGAATGATCCAAAAGAATATTTTACAAGTTAGATACTTTCTTTGCTAATCGCACAAGTATATTTACAAGAGGGAATAATAATAAATAATAATGATATTGTCACTAAGGAGTTTCACAATCATTACTTTATGATGATTATGATAATGTACACACCCAATGTTAATATAAACAAAATGAATGACTTTTTTTTTTTTTGAAATCAAACATTGCTATTCCAACTTTACACTAATTGTCAACATCATTTATATTCATTTAAACTACACATAAATATGGAACATATTCTGATATGGTTAGTATTAAATCCCCACAATAACATTAACTTATCCCCCCAAAGATATTGTTACCATTAAATTGAAATCAAATAGTACATCTAAAATTGTTAGTGAAGGTAAAATCAAGATTACATAAAGGCTGAGATATGTAATAGAGTCATATACTAAAGATGCATCATAAGTGTTGAACCAACCTCAATCTATTTGTCTTTCCAAGTGAGCTATTTAATGCCTAACCATTAGAAATGAATACAATAATTTAAACAATACTTTAAACCAATATTACAAGCATAAGCATACATGAAATAAGCTAATAACAACTATGCCATCCAATATTGAACACCCTATCGTTAAATGACTAATAACTCAACAACTTGAGATTGATTATGTATATTTGTAGTATACATGCACAACTAAACATATACACATAATTCATTACTATTTAGTTCATTAAAGTTTGTTATTAACTATACTTTAATGGATCTAGAAGCTTTAACATTATATTTCACAAATTAAACCTTGTTTCTTTACTTCATAACTCTACCCAAAAATTCCTAGGTGATTTCAATTACCAACTTTGCTTACTATACCTAGACTCTTCTATGGTAAGATGCTTGAATCACTTTGATATAGATTAAAATATTCTTATTCTTGGATTAAATGGAGATATTGTTCATCCACTAGTAAATCAAATAAATAATTGAACTTTCTAACAAGAACACAATCTTGAAAATAAGAAGATAAATAAAATCAACAATTTGGAACCAATATTTCTAAGCACTATACTATTAAGGCTCTTTATGGATAACTAGAAACTATTTTTTTAAAACTAACTTAAGAATACATGTAAGGGTTTTTTCTCATGTTTTTATCTTTCTCATAGAAGATTTCCTTCAAATATTTCTCTTTCCTACATGATATCCTAACTTGGTTTCACTTAATTTATTTTGGTTTTCAATTTCATCATTTTTAGTTTCAAAGTAGGGAGACAATAATGTTTTTGAAATAAAAATCAGTAAAATGAGGGTGTTGACCCTTAAGTACAAGGCAACAAAGGCCATCCAACGAAAGCACACTAACAACACAGTGACAGCAGAGAGAAAGCCATCACCCACAACACAACATCAAAAAACAAAAAAGGTAACAATAATTGGAATGATAAATAAGGTTCAACATGCAAAAAGGAACTACCTAAATAAGTCCGTAGAGACCACTAGGGGTCCAAATTTCAAGTTTAGCATAAAACAAACAACAAGACATAGAAATAAAGAAACAAACAGCTCCAACGGGCCTAAATCTTTCCTTCCCACTGCATATCATGTATGGTCATTGTCTGATCCACCGCGGAGGAACTCAAGCAGCTCCTTGAAACTAGCATCATCTTCAACACCATCCGCAGACTTTTCCTTATGCAACAAGCAAAGACTGGTGGCCGACCTGTGCATGATCCTCAAGGAAAATTGGGACACCTCCTGGACCTTGTTTTCCAACCTCTCCAATCTCCCCTTCAGCATGCCAACTTCTTCCCAAGCCAGAACTTTTTCCTTGTGGTCTTCCTGCAAGGGGGCTTTTCCTTTAACCGCATCAAAGGATCAGGGGGTAATTTCTAGCACATTATCACCGGAAGGGCCCTTCTTTAAACTTTCTGACACATGGGATGCACTATTCACTGACCCCGACTGGCCTTCCCCACCCGCCACCATTTCCTCTTGAATTTCACTTTCACTCTCAAGATCCTTGTCCGAATCAAAGGCTTCCTTAAGGATTTTGACCTTGTCCTGCTTACAAACCAGTCTATGAGATCGACGGGGGGTGTTAGCTTCTTCAATGATCTCAATGTTAGAATCAATTTGATGGTAGACTTTAGCTTTCTTAGAGGCTTTAGCCTTAGGGCACGGGGTAGGGGCAAGCCGCTTTCTTTCCCTACCCGTATCCCCCAAGCCCGTACTAGGGGAAGTGCCATGGGGATGGGCTTTCAAGGTAGGATTCTTGAGGCATTTTTTCTTACTTGGGCCCGGCGTGTCCAAAATACTAGTAGAGGGGGTAGTAGAGGAAACCGAGGTTTCATCAAGAGCAGGGAGAGACGGGACTTCTTGCACAGTGATAGGCCGAGCAGGGAAAAGGGCCATATGGAAATGATAAAGCCTAGACATAAGGCCCTGGTGAAGGATAGTATAATTCTTTCCAGAAATAGTGGCTTCATTAAACTCTACAACAGTGTTGTCAAGAGCATGATACAGGAAGAAAGGAATAGAAATATGCAGATGGTTCCTAAGGTGGTTGAGGAAATTAAAGTGGTAATAATAGTAGACCCCATACCTTCCTTCCAATGTGAAATATTTCATGATCACCAAATAGACTTCATCCCATGGCTCTGGCAACACCTCGCAGTCAAAGCCACCCCACGATTTGACAGGTTTCTCATCTCCGCAAAAAAACTGTTTCAGACTAACCTGGTCTGGAACTTTCATAGTTTTCTTCCAAGTTCGGCCACTATTCAGGAGCCCAGTAACTCTAGCAATAACCTCTTCAGAAACTTCAAAGGAAATGCCACCAATGGTGACCCTACCCTCATTCTACAAGGTGACAAACTTATGAGACAAGCCCTCATCGTGACCAGTCATGGCCTCCATATACTGCGCAATTCCACCCTCTTTACAAATGTGCCAAATAGTGGCATCTGCTTTCCACTCGTCACACCTGTTCGGCTCCACACGCACTTTGTCCCCACCCATAGAGCCCACACCAAAAATGCCAATGACCAGAATAGGGGAACCAGGGCAGAAGAGTTGGTAGTCAATTCTAGAAGCATCGAGAGGGAAAAGGCCAGCGAAAAGTGACCATAAAAAGTTGAAAATAGAGGCAATAAATGTGACTTCTCACAACCCACGCAAGGGCAGTAGCTCCCTTGTGCGGATCACGCATAGTATGTAAGGGCATGATATCGGCGTAGTACTTAGCCGTCACAAAAAATCTCATGAAATCTGCAAGCTTAAAAAGTTGAACACAAAAATTTAGTGGGTTCAAAAAATGATGACACCGTTGGTCAGTGAGGATAGAAAGATTTGCCATATTCGCATGATATCATGCAGAACTTATCATCAATTCTATTTTGTTTATTGGGTTTCTCTAATTTCTGGATATGTTTTACAAATATTGGATTTCTAGAAACCATTTAAATTTTATCATATAACTCTTTATTTTTAATTCTATGTGAACAGATTTTTAGGACTGTTTTATGACAGATTTTTATTGTGAATAAGGATGTCAATATCTTCTTGATAAATCGTAATTGGTGATCTGGGTTAATGCAATTTTTGAATATGTATTTTTGAGATTAATAATATAAAAAACCATTAAATTATATGCTTGAATAGCATGTTTATCAATTTTTATGATCAAATACATGAAACTAATTTTAAACAAATTATTGTTTGACATAGGGGTGGCAATATTGTTGCCTCGACAAAACCATCTTGTTTCTCTCTTGAAATCCATTGGCCGAAATTCCCTAGGTTTTCTTTCTTATTCAACACATATACCTGAAATACAAAGATACACAAAGAATAAAAAATAATATGGGCCAATGGGCTCTCCACCCAACCATAGGATTGAGATTCAGTCCACCCTCGAGCTAGGGTCACATAGCACTTCCACAAAATACTTCCCACATAGGATCCA
This sequence comes from Sequoia sempervirens, assembly GCA_007258455.2. Taxonomy (NCBI): domain Eukaryota; kingdom Viridiplantae; phylum Streptophyta; class Pinopsida; order Cupressales; family Cupressaceae; genus Sequoia; species Sequoia sempervirens. Next base: position 616,486,275 of record VDFB02281492.1, on the reverse strand, counting down.
CAATTCAAAGTGTAACATAAAACATCCACATTACTAAGCTTAACACATTAAATTCACTAATCACAAGGGATCCTAGAAAATATTATACTTTATATACTTTGCACATCACAACATCTTGCATTAATATTTCTTTATTTTACACACAAAAGGGTATAATTTAAAATAAACTAAACAAGGTGGAAGATTCAATCAATGCAAACCCCAACACACTACTTGCAGCAACACAAGAAATTAAACATCAAATTCCACATATATTTTGTTATAAGCAAGATCAATATGACAAAAAAAAACTCATTACAAATTAGCAGAGATATATAACTAAAAGGTTAGACCTCACCAAGAAAGTTTTCTATCTAACTTGAGGAAAAATATCTCCAAGAACTCTCTTCCATTGCTCCTCCTTCTTCACAAACATGGAAATTTTTTAAAATGAAGAATGAAGAAACCAAGCATGGACTCAATAACAATCCAAAAAGCCAAAAGAGAGAAAACCCCCTCCTCCACATAAATAGGGAGAATAAATGGAAGGGGAGAAGGAAGGCTCCTTTTCAACTTCCCAACAACCCTTTCAACTCCATTTTTTGTCACTTCTCATAAGTGAGTAATTAGAGTGGGTTTTGGACTTTATAAAAGGGATTTTATGGAACAAAAACACCTTTAACCCATAAACCTATTACGTAGGAAACATTTTAAACAATTAAGACCACATAAGGACTTCATAAAACATAAATTAAGTGACCATTTTAATAAAATGAATCAAGAGACTAATAAAACAACTCTCACATACACACGACCCAAACCACACAAAATAAGGTTAAATCACATGCCCATGACAAGACTAATAATTCACAAGGACACAATAATGAAAGTAGCTATGTGACCCCCTTATCAACATTGGCCAATTTTTACTTGTTTACTCAACTAAGAATGTGTATCAATATTACTCATAATTAATGATAATTAAAACAAATGACATATGAATTAAAAATCCCAAGAATAATAATCAACTAAGAAATTAGATCCACTAATCTACAAAGTATCATTCAATTTAACACTCCTTTCTGGCATGATACTTGTTATGGAGTCAAGGAACAATTGAGTGAATACTATCTGTTATCAAAATATCACTACTTATGTCAATAGAATATTTAACTTATAATGGATACTACTATAAGTAATATTGAATATCAATAATTATCTTCATATTCACACCTACCCACATCTATGATATGTAATAACCTAACATAATATAATCCACTTAATATACATATTAATATCACCAATAACTGAGCATATTGATCATTACATAATTACATAGATAGAGAATGCAACTCGTCTGACTATCACATGAATTCACAACAATCGTTAGATAGGATTAGTCAAGAATATGAACATCTTCATGGTGTAGCAAAAATAATCACTTGTGTACATGAAATAACATATAGATCATCAAAAACTAATAGGATCAATAAGGTCACAAGGAACGTGGTCTTACACTTTGGAAGGTAAACTACCATAGAGAAAGATACAATAGACTTGATGAGACTCGCTGTCTCATAGCAAGATACATAAATTTTAGAGTAAGAAAAATGATTATGAATTTCTTTGAAGAAGCATCTAACACATGCTAATGATTCAGTCACTAATTTGCACAATTAGCCCTCTACACTAAGTTTAAACACTTCATCTTTTGCATTCTACTCTTTTCTTATATACTCAAAATCATCACATTCAAAAATTAATTTGATCTTCTATATATATATCCTCTACAATAACACAAAACTCCACTTAAGTCAGCTCCAAGATGACTGTTGGAAGAAGCAATTGATATTATAAGGGTCAGCTCTAAAACACATCCAAAGTAAAAGATATTTAGTTTTGGATCATCATACAGTATGTCAGGGCCCAAACACACTCTTCAAGAAAAGATTAATTGATTAGGATCAACCATAAAGAATGAAACAAGTCATTCTAACCCAAGTAATATCAATACCATCAAAACTATCACTGTTTGACTTCACATAGTTGGGGAGATACCAAAATCATTATGTGGATAGAGATGTAGGAATTAAATATCATGTACAATATTCATTCAATATTTTCTTGAATTATCTAATCATAGTGCATTAGCACAAGAGGAGAATCCCATTGGGAGTATTGGAATAGAGCATTCTAGACAGACTATATGTAGCTTTCATTCAAGAACTACACTTGCGGACCACTACATCACTTGATACTGCTAAGTTGTATGTTTTTATCATTGAAAAACATATTTACAGAATCACAAGATCATCCCTTCACTTTTGAAAGAATGTGGAGTATTCCACCAGGCTTCCAATGTTGCTTTCCTTTGTTAGGGTTCATATCAGAACACTGTTACTTGTAACTTTTACTACCAAAAGTGTGATGACATGATTTCTTGGATGTGGAACCTTTACAACACAATCATATTTTCTTTAGAATTGCAATATAAAATAATTTTTTGTGGAATAATATGGATCACCATATCAAGACTCCGCCATACAGTCTACACTATGAGTGCTTTAGCCTAAATTTTGCAACATAGCTTTGTGTGTGGTACATCAACCTATACTTGTATCAATTTAGACATATTGTGGACACATCAAAACATGATTATCATCCTCTGTAACACACTTAGTTAACATACTAATCATTACCCTTCATTGTGCAACTCTGTAGACTTGCTCCAACCGATATCACAACATGACAACTATCACCGGAGTGTGTACATACCTCGACATCACATCTGACATCAATGAAAACCCATATTGGGTTGACATCAATGATAACACTTATTGTCAACAATCTTCCCCTTTGTCATTGATGGAAACACACATATACTTCTCCCCCTCTTTGACATCAAGGGTAAAGGGCATACATATCTTCTATTACAACATTTCAAAAAGTATGAACTCCCCCTTACTATATAAATTTTGAAACCAAAACTCCCCTGAGATGGAGATTCCTCAAAAATTGGTGATATGTACAAGACAAAAACCAAAAAAATACTATAGTACTCCATAAAGAACAAAAATTGTCTTGATTATATCTTTGTACCTTCCTTAGAAGGTAGAATTTTCTCATGTATCTCCTTGAGTTGTGCAAAAGTTGTAGCCTAGTATGCTTTTGCTGAAGAAAGAATGATATTTTGGCATTCGAACTCTATGTGCAATTCTTTAGCCTCATTCAATTTTCAAGGAGTTTTCATTTTTTGGCCCACTTGCACTGCTTTGACCAATAATTCAAATAATGACGTCAACCCACATTGACTGCTTCTCTTAGCAGACATAATTGTTTCTTTATCTGTTGTCTTTTTATCCAAAAGCAATGTCAATTGTACATGAAGATTTTCAATTTGTACCCTGGTGGATCCATCCATATTTCTTGATACATTATATGTATTAGCCAATTGTGTAATTTGTGACTCAATAGAGTCAATATGAATTTTAATGTCCTTGGTGGAGCTTGGCCATTTCAAAAATAATTGATAAAGGGTAGTTGCTTCATTCACACACTCCTTAAAAATTTGTATATTTTCTTGTAATTTATTGTGTGCATTAGCACACTGTTTAGAAGCTTCACCCATTCTCTTATCTTTTATCTTTCTCAAGGCCTCTTGTTCTTCCTTTTTCTCTAAGAGAGAGGAGTGATCCTTGAAAGACTCCATTAAGAGCTTTAGCTTTTGTTCCAGAGGTATAAAGACATCAATGTTTAATTTTGGTAGACCTTCCTAAATAATATTGACTACCTCATCAACTAATTCACTTTTCTTTGCATTTTCTTGAAGTATTTATTTTCTTGTGAAGGAATGCAAAGTATCACCAAGTAGCTTATGGAGGGGAGATATTTTTTCTAGATCAACTTGTCCCTCATGTGTTGGAATTTTCAAAAGTTGAGGTGTAACTATCGGTTGAAATTGTATCTACATCTCTAGAAGATCTTTGAAGGAGTTTGTAGATGAAGAACCTTGACCTCTTTCCATAGAAGCATCTTGCTTCTCAACTATTTTTACTTCTACATCCTCAACTTTCTTTTCCTCTTCTTTCCCATCTTCCTTCTCTATCTCCATATCAAAGACTTCTTGCACCTTGTGTACACCATAAACATCTTTTCCTCTTTTCTATCTGGAAGTTTCCTCCATTTCTTTATCAGATTTTCTAGGGGATACACATTATATTATTTGTTAGATTTAGTGTTCCTCAGAGGTGAGACACTCATTTTACTCTTATCCTCTACACCTTATACACTTGTATTCTTTGGAGGAGCATTCTCCTCATTCAGTTTGACATTTTCAACTGCCACATCATATTTAGTCATAATATCCTCAAAAGTTGATGTATCTAAGTCATGAGCAAACACATTAGGTATATATGAAGTATCCAAAGGATTTTGATCTCAAATAATTTTAGCATTATTCAATCCTCTAACATTTTTGTTGTTATCTCTTTTTGTTTTTCTCCATATTTTTTTTTCTTCTTCATCCTTTTCCATCAAGGTATTTATTCTTTGTTTGGTCTTAAGTTCCTTACCCTAATATTGAGACAACTTTTCCCTTTCTTCATGAGATATTGATACACCAACCTTTTCTAATGCATGTTGTCTCATCTTAGCTTCTTGTAAAATAGATTCATTCTTTTTTTTGTTGAGTACATCTACAAGGCTTGTTGGAAGTTGATCAATAATTTCATTTAAAACCGTATTAAAGCTGTACATATACATGATTATTGATTTTTCAATTATGGAATTATCAATAATGGACATTTCATCATAAAGAGAAACAACTTCCTTCAAAGAATCATGTTGCACAATTGCATTGATGGTAGCCTCAAGCCGTAGAGGCTTATGTTTGGATGTTTCTAGAGAAGACTCCATGGTTTCTTCTTCAATTTCTTTTTCAATGGATATTTATTCTTCTTGTTGTTTTGAGCTCTTCTTCCTCCTCTTCAATAAATAAGATTTCATTTCTTCTTCTTCATCTTTCTCATCAAAATACACATTCACTGGAGTAAACCTTCCCCTTGTTTCTTTTTGTTTAGGTCTTGGCTTCTTTCTTTAAATAGTCTTGGTCTTTACTGAAGCATTAGTAGCAACTCCTTTTTTGCTAGGAGTTGTATGGCCAAGTCTAGAGGTTGTGGTAGTTGTAGAAGCAGGCCTACTTGACCTTCTAGATGTTGGCATAGCAGTGGTGGTATGAGATGCTTCTGTAGAACCCTCAGGAGTCCCAAACATCTTTTTCATCTTAGACACCATCTTCCCACATTCTTCTTTTCTTTTTCTTCTGCCCTTTCCTTTGTTGGTTATTTCATCATATGTACCAAACCTTTCAACAGAGGGATCCTTGGGTTTGCTGAGCAATATATTAGCATATGCAATCCAATTTTCTCTAGGAATTTCATAGGGCAACCTTGTAATATATGAAGTCCTTGGTTCAACCACTTCCATATAATAGTTATCTTTTTCCACCATAAAAGTGATTTTATTTTTACACTTCTCCACAACTTGTGAGGGTATTATGTCTCTCTTTTACATTTCACTTTGGAAGTTTTTAAAGAAACCCCAAAACATTGTGTTGAATTGAGTGTCATCCAGAAAGCTACACATATGATCCTTTAAATTTTATGTGCAACAAGAATATTTATTTTCTAGACCACATTCTTAAAACCAAACATTTTTTTCATGAAATAAAACATGAGAAAAATATCAAAGTACCATACTGGAAGTTGTGGTGAGATTCCTTGGTTTTGTGCAGATTTTCCAATGGTTGCTTGCCACAAGAGTTCCAGAGAGATCATGATATTTTCCTTCCTTTACCATATGATGAGTAGATGGTGGTGGTTGTAGCCGATCCTACTCTATTTGAGTAGTATATCTTGTATGCAATACCCATTGTTGCATACCAGACCCTAGGTTTGATATGTCATTCATAGTGTGCCCTTTTATCAAATTTAGCTTCAGTGAACCTCATAATGTCTTCATTCTTGACATATTTTAGTGGAGGTACTGGTCCAATGGAGCACAATCCAATCACAATCTTGATAGCTTCTTTTGTGATTAGATGGGGTTGATCAAGCCAAAAGATATTCCCATGAATTCAACTTAGAGAAAATCTGACCCATTCATCTTCATAGCCAAAGTAGGGAAAATCCTTCCATGCATCCAATAATTTTAGTTCTACATTTGCATATTTTGGTTTGAGTTGAAATTCATCACCTAGGAGATTATTGAACCTAAACTCCATAATATTCAAATGATTGTATTCATATAGTTGTGAATGAATGTAGATATGAATATCTTCAGAATGGATCTCATGAATTGTAACATGGGAGAATTCACCTTCCCTATCAGTCATAGTTGATATATATGGGTGTTTCTTGAATTTTTCCTTGGTTTCTCCATAACATCAATGAAAACAAGTGTAGCCATGATAGATCTTACTACAGCTAGGGTTTGTATGAAACTTGTTGAGAGATTTCTTCAATAGTTTACCTCCTATGCTCACTTAAAATATTTTGAATGAAACCAATTTGATCCAAGGAGAACTAAATATGCCTCACACCAAATCTACATGCTTCGTAATAAATGAAATTGATGCTTAGTATCTTTTGTAGTTTGTGATGTCACAGAGAACCATAAGCCTTCACCAATCTTCCACAAAAGGTAAATTTGCTCTAGATTCATAACCAATCAAATTCATATTACTAATTATCATTATGTTGAAGATTTCAGGATCTCAAAAATTTTAGGGGCATGACAAGATCTGCAATTGCAAATCCCCCTAAATCAAGGTTATCTCTCCTTAGTTACCAAAGAACTTATCTATACCATGTTGAGGTACATATTCATTCTTCATTTCACTTTCTTACATCTTTTTTCAAACCTTTTTCATCTCTTTATTTTTCTAACTAGTGATAGGCTTCCTTTAAGAAGCAGAAGATCTTAGATTCTTTCTCATGCAGAACCCAATAGTGTGTTTAGGTCTATTGCAATTGTAGCATATGATATTGGCTTCCATAATACAATTTCTTCTTGCAACAATAGATATGCAATCAGCAGCCCTATGACCAAACTTGTTACATGTGTAGTAGTATCCATTGAGGAATTGAGAGGTCATAGTATCATTCCTTATCATCTTACTTCTGCATTCACTAGCCTTGTGGCCAAATTTGTTGCAATCATAGCACTGACCATGAAATGATTGTGTTATTAGAATTGTACCTTGAAGGCCTAAAATATTTTTGGCTCATTTTGCTTCTGCATTCAACTACCTTATGACCAAACTTATTACAAGCATAGCAATTACCATTGAACCTGGTCGAATCAGTTTGTTTGGGAGAAGGCTTCCTGAAGTTTGTCTTTTTTCTCTAGACAAGAACAAATCCTTCTCCCTTTCTGCTATCATGATTTGTATTTTCATTTTTAGCGGATGTCTCCTTAGGCCCTTTAGGGCAGGCATTCTCCTCTTTTTTTTCAGATTGTCCTTTAGCTTTGAAGTTGCCATATAGGTTTGTTGATGCTTTGATCATGAGACTTTTCCCTTTTTCAAAACCAAGTCTGGATTTCTCTTTTGAGGGTTTTTGAGAGTTAATTAACTCATGTAGAACATCAGAACCTCCTCTCAATTTTAAACATTTATCAATTTACTCTTTAGCTTTTTCAAGTTCTTTTTTCAAGGATACAATCTCTTCCTCTAGCTTTAGACACTCAACAGTTTTGTCATTGAGCTTGATATTTAGGAAATATTCAATTCTCTTTCCTTCTTCAACTTTGATTTTTAAATTTGAGATCATATCTTTATCTTCTTTGGTTTTCATTTCACATCCATTTCCACCTTCTATTTGAGTTTTCATTTTTCTAATTTCTTATTTTGATTCTTTAGCTTTTTCCTTCAATTTATCTATTGTCTCTTTTAATTTTTCCAAGATGCACTCATATTCAAAATTTTGCAACCTTGCTTCATCTAGATCTTCAAGAGTAGACTAGAGTTCTCCTTCAAAATCTACTTCATAATCTTTTAGACTAATATCCCAACCTTCAAGTTCCATTAATTCTAGATATGGTTCTAAAATAAATATATCATTGATTTCTACAATAGATCCCATGTGTTCAAGAGTATGATCAACCTTAGATGTTAATATTCTCAAGGCACCTAGATCTGATACTGAATGTTAAAAAAAAAGATGTGTTGAGAGGGGGGGTGAATCAACATATATTAAAACTTAACTAGTTTCATTTGCATATTAACAACACATCACATTAATTGCAAGGAACAAAAGAGAACACATGCATCACATAGAGACACCTGTATTTTACGTGGAAAACCCAATGAGGGAAAAACCATGGTGAGGATTAAATCACAATATATTTAGCTTAGTACTAACAAGAAATTACAAATTTTGAGGCTCACTACCTATGGACTTGCAAACTAAGGTAAACTACCTTAGAGAAAGATACAATGAACCTGATGAGACTCATTGTCTTAGAGTAGGATACATTAATTTTAGAGTAAGAAAAATGATTATGAACTGCTTTGAAGAAGCATCTAACACATATTGATGATGTAGTCACTAATTTTCACAATTACCCCTTTACACTAATTTTGGACACTTCATCTTTTTCATTCTCCATTTTTCTTATATACTCGAAATCATCAAATTCACAAATGAATTTGATCTTCTATATATATCCTTAGCAATAACACAAAACTCCAATCAATTTGGCTCCAAGATGACTGTTGGAAGAAGTAATTGATATTGTAAGGGTCGGCTCCAAAACACATCCAAAATAAAAGAGATTTAGTTGTGGATCATCATACATTGTGTTAGGTCCCAAACACATTATTCAATACAAGATTAATTGATTAGGATCAATCACAAAGAATGAAGCAAGTCATGTCAACCCAAGTAATATCAATACCATCAACACTATTACTATTTGACTTCACATAGCCAAGGAGATACCAAAATCATTATGTAGACTAAGATCTAGGTGTTGTAGATCATGTATAATATTCATTCAAACTTTTCTTGAATTATCAAATCATAATGCGCTAGCACAAGAGGATAATTCCACTAGAAGTACAAAAACAGAACATTCTGAACATACTATAGCTAACTATCATTCAAGAACTATACTTACTAACCACTACATCACTTGATGCTACTAATTAGTATGCTTTTATCATTGCAGAACATGTTTATAGAACCACAAGATCATCCCTTTACTTCTGAAATATTCCACGAGGCTTCCATTGTTGCTTTCCTCTATTAGGGTTCATACCAGAACACTATTACTTGTAACTTTTACTACCAAAAGTGTGATGACATGATTTATTAGATGTGGCACCTTTACAACACAATCATGTTTTATTTAGAATCACAAAGGAATGTGTATCTCCATATTATGACTCTGCCATAAAGTCTGCCCTGTGAGCGCTTTAGCTCAACTTTTGTAGCATAAATTTGTGTGAGGTACATCAACATATGATTGCATCAATGAAGACATATTATGGACACATTAGAACATGGGTATCATCCTCCACAACTGTAATGTCACAAAATTGCACCCTAGAGGAAATTTCACATTCACACATTTGGCCTTGCATTTATTATGCTTAATCACATTTATGATAAAAACCTGATGGGTTGGAATTTCGCAATTCCAACTCCATGAGGACCAATGATGAAGCGAAAATAGTCTGCCATCCCATTTCCTAAAAATTGATGTGTTAGATGCCTACACGATGTGCAGACGTTTGTGCGCCATGCTAGCATCCACCTAGTTTTTCAAGTTTGAAATGAAAAATCTTGGAATCTTGACTCATTACATGTGTCCCTACAATTAAAACTCTGAGTGTAACAACTCCTCCTGCCTTTTGCAGCAACAAAACCCTCTCTTTGAACTCATTTTTGGGGTTCCTTCTCATTCTAACACTTCAGTCTTTTGATCTCACTCCATTCTCTAGCTCTTGACTTTTTGATCTTGCTTCTACATCAAATCTCTTCTTGACTGAGGTCCCTCCAATAGCCAAAGCTCTCTTACAAGCTTTTAACAATGCATCTGTGCATTCAAGAAGGGGTCGAGGAATGTTGGTAATGCTCTCTTGTTCCTTATCTATTTGTGAATAGATTGCTTTGCTGAATTTTCTATCTTGTGGTATGGGTTCTCCTCCATGAGTGGGGATTTCTTTTACCACTTCGTATTTGTTCACTTTATCCACTTTTTCTATCTATCTAGTTGTCCATGGAGGTGGGAACACCAAAGTAGGGGTTTGACTATGGAAAGCCCTAAAACAACCCCAACATTTTTCCTCGTTCATCTTGTGTGCAGGTTGTCGAAGTGAAGCTTGGAGGAAAGTTTCAAAAATGTGATCTTTTGTAAGTTGACCCTTCGCTTTCCTTTGAATTTTTAGCATTTCCTATTTTTTGTTTATCTATTTTGTTGAACAGACCTCAAGTTTGAGTACGCTAGTGAGGTTAAATTATTTCTACCTAAGGTTTTAGTTCTTTGTATTCCTTGGATGCCAACGCATCCCTCAAACTCCAACATGTCGCATTGGCATCTTGGTTCCATGATGTAATATTTTGGCCAATAGCTATTCCTTATGAGGCACAGATCTCAATACTCTACTCTCTCGGATTTTGAAGTAGTCTATTTGAATATTGTCCCTAGTAATATATTCTTTGTAATTTATCCATTCAATCACATTAAGTAAATCTTGAGGTAGTCTAGGGAAGTTCACTCCCTAGGATTCTCTTGATAATGAAGAGACCGGTGAGCAGTGAATCCCCCTTCTCTACATTTTTTTGAACCCGACATGAAATATGTCAAATCTTTTTCTGCAATGTTTTAATGTTATGGTAATTCTTTCTCTAAGGAATATTTTTATGTTGGATGATGCTCTAGATGATTTCTTAGAAGCATCTTCCTCTATCTACAAATCTCTTGAGAAAACTTCTTCTTTACAAACATCAACTTCTTCTTTGCTAGCTAAGGATTTGGTGAATGTTGTTGTAGTCTTTGTGGCTTCCCCAAGGCTTGAGAAATTTTTTGTTTACTTGAATCCAGCTAGCCCTTCTCCTAGGAAGATTCATTCTATATGTTGGGTCCCATATTATGATGACTCAAAAAAATTGTATACAAGGTTTGTACAAGCTATAGACTCTACTTCTTATAATGTCGTAGCACACACATATAATACTAGAAGAAATCAACAGAACTTGAGTCAACAACCTTATGTTCCTACATCTCAACCTACTCAAGTTTACCTTCTCAACCAAGTCTTCCTTCAACACCTAAACCTGTGACTAAAGCACCCGGAGACTATGATCTTGTCAAGAAACTTCGTGCTACCCTGACTAAGATCTTGCTTTGGGATTTTCTTTAGAATGCTCTAGTTACCAAGGTATGCTTCAAGAAGCCTTGCAAAAGATCCTATTTCCCTCTTTTTCTATTCTAGTGGATGTTAATGCATTGATGGCTCATATTCATGGGGATTCGGTGAATATTATGCTCTATCTGCAATAACTTCCACCCCATATGTATAGAAGCAAGTGGATCATCTAATGATCATAGTTAGTGTCAATAGCATTGGTATTAGATGTAACCTTGTTGACACTAGTTTAGATCTCAATGTTTGTGGTATGGATCTATTACCTAAGATTAATATTGATTCCTCTTCCTTAGCTACCTCTTCTCTATACATTTGTGGATTTGATAATGTTGGTCGACAAGCCCTAAGCACGATAATATTGCCTTTGCGGCTAGGAACTATTATCTTACCCACTTTGGTGTATGTGATGCATGATCCCTTACCTTATAATATTCTTCTGGGAAGACCTTGGATTCATTCTATAGCAGCCGTGACTTCTACTTTGCATCATTCCTTAAAGTTTGTGGCTAATAATCAAGTGGTTATGATTAAGGCTAACCTCAAAGCAGTCCATCTCTCTGAGTTGGTGGTTGTTGGTCGAGCCTCAATTGTTTCCACTCTTAAGAATTATATTCCATCACTAACCTCTTATGTGTTGACATGCTCTTCAATGGTTCCATTTGTAGATATTTACCTCAAAGTGAGTGTCCCAAAAGAGGAACAACCTAAAGTAGAAAGTCTTAAGTCTTCCCCATCTACTTCTTCCTCTGAATCAAATGCATGTCTTGGTGATGATTGGGGATCCTTGGACTTCTCTAAATTCTTCATCAGAGAGTACAAAGTGAATCCCATCCACCTCAATCTTCCAATAACTTCAAATACCTTCGCTAAGAAAGTTGATCAACCTCCCGCTAAGAAGGAAAGTTGTGATCCTACCCAGGAACCCAGTTATTCCCTTGCTAAGGAGGATGATCGAAGTTCTAGTGGAGAGGTTAACATTTTTAATTATAATGAGAAGGATGGTTGTGGTATCATAGACACGTTTAACACTCATTGGTGGAATGATGCTCTCTACATGGAACCACCTTCTTCTAAGGCTTTGAAAATGCATTATGGACCTATATACATACTCATTTCTAAGTATGGTTACGAGTGCAAAGGTCATGGGCATATTAAACAAGGAATTCAGGTCCCTATCCAATTTTAACCATGCAAGCATAACTTGAGACTGGGACATGCTCTATTGAAAAATCTAGACAAAAACCATAGTGGAGTGTTAACATGATTTTAGCTGAACCTCTCAACCTAGTTCATCCTAAGCTAATAGGGATAAGACAGAACCTGAAAAAGTTCCTCTGGATGTCTTTTCCTTAGAAGAAGCACTGAAATAATTCTTAGGTTCCTATTCCCTCTTGCCTTCCTTTCACCATAAGCAACGATTCTCATATCGCTTGAATAAACAAGCATACTTTGGGGAATCTATTTTAAATATGGACGAGGAGGCTCCTCTATCTAACGTTGATGATGGTGTCTCGATACCTCATCCTAAAGACCATAGTCCTCTCCTTAAGGGAGATACTGCTGAAGTTTTCATGGATCCTAAATCCCTTTAAAAGGTGATTAAGATTGAAAAATGAATTTCTTCTAAATAAGCTAAGGAGCACTCCCACCTCTTACATTATCATCCTACTATCTTCGCTTGGTCATATGAAGACATGCATGGTATTGGTGAGTCAATAATGGTCCAAAATATCATCCTATGTCTCAATGCCAAGCATGTCAAGAAAAAAATTTGAAAGATCAATCCCAAGGTTGCATTGTTGGTTAAGACTGAGATAGAGAAGCTATTAAAAGTAGGCTTTATTCATCCTATCAACTATTTTCCTTAGATCTCAAATATTGTTATCGTTAGTAAACCTGATGGTTGTATTCATATTTGCATTGAATTTCATTATCTTCATAAGGATTCTCTTAAAGATGATTTTTCATTGCATAATATCGATATGATTGTAGACTCGACTACAAGCCATGCCTTGTTGTCTTTCATGGATGGCTTCTTAGGCTATAACTAGATTTGTATTAACCCAAAAGATTAGTATAAGAAAACCTTCACTAACCGTTGGGGTACCTTTTGTTATGTGGTCATGTCATTCATATTAAATAATTTAGGAATGACTTACCAATGAGAAACGACCTTAATATTTCATGATTTCATCCACAAAAATCTAGAAGACTACGTTGATGATATCTTGGTGAAGTATGTAACTCATCAGGATCACGTAGGAAATCTTCATCTTATCTTTCAAAGGCTTCAACTCTATAAGATGAGGCTCAATCCTCTTAAGTGTGTCTTTAGCATGGACACAGGAAAACTTTTAGGATTTATAGTCTCCCATCATGGAATCAAAGTCGATAGAAATAAAATTGATGTAATTGTTAACATTCCTCCACCTAGAAACATTTTTGAATTACAGAGCTTGCAAGAGAAAATTCAGGCAATTTGTAGATTCATATCTTAGTTTTTTAGTTGTACACTTCCCTTTCCTCGTCTATTGAAAAAGTACGTTCACTTTATATGGGATGATGAGTGCCAAAAAGATTTTGATTCAATTAAAAATTATCTAGCCAATCCTCTCGTATTAATGTCGGCTATGCAAGATATACCCTTTTTGCTTTACCTTGTTGCATCACCATATGCTTTGGAAACCTTGCTTGCTCAATACGATGATGATGGTAGAGAAAGAGTAGTCTATAACATTAGCCATGTCCTTGTCGATTACAAAACCTATTATTCTACCATGGAGAGACAATGTCTTGCTCTTTTCTTCGCAATGCAAAAGTTAAGACATTAACTTCTTCATGCTGAAACACATGTCATTGTGAAAAGTGATCTTTTGAAGCATTTGTTTTCTAGTGTTGACCTTGCTTGAAGGTTAGTGAAATGGGTAATGTTGCTTTCTAAGTTTGACATAAAGTTTGTGACTCAAAAATCAATAAAATTTCAAGCAGTTGTCGATCGATTGGAAAACGCTCCTTCATCTCGCTCTTTCCTTGGTCTAGACTTGTTTCTTGGTAAAGATATTTTTGTAATTAGTCATGATCTTGTATGGGAGATGTATTTCAATGGATCGAGATGTCAAACTGGCTTGGGGGAAAGTGTAGTTTTGATCTCTTCTGAGGGTAAGCTAGTCCCTCTCTCCTTTCGACTATAATTTCCTTGCACCCATAACATCACTAAGTATGAAGCCCTTATTGTCGACTTCCATACTATGATCACATTAAACATAAAGCATCTTTGTATACATGGTGACTTTGAGCTTATTGTAAATCAAATTACGAGAACATATCAAGCTAAGAAAAGTAAGTTATCTTAGTATCAAGACCTGGCTTTGTCCTTGATCGATTCTCCTCTTTCACAACAAATAGTATTCCTAAGAGGGAAAACCGACACGCGGACACCATGGCAAGCACTGCCTCCCTGGTGCCCTCAAATAAGGATATGAAAGAATACCGTTTTATGGTTCATATTATTTTCTCTCCTGCTATTTCTAATCAACCTAAATCCGATGCTCTCATGTGTGCTCACGTAGACTCAGGAGAATGGTATTTCAACATTTACAACTATTTCAAATTTTCTTGATGATGTGACGAAGAATGATCACAGTCAGATACAAAAGCTTTTAGTTTTCTATGTTTTCCTATTAGATGTTCTTTATCAAAAATCCTATAATGGTCTTCTTCTTCGATGTCTCACTAAAGAAAAAATACCCCTTTCCCTTTTAGGGGCCCACCCAAGTATATATAGGCCCCCAGGGCACATTTTTCCTGACGATCATGGCCCCCTGGTTTTTCTTGATTTTACCCCACCTAGCTAGGGGAAAAACCAAGAGGGGGAATATAGTCACCTATTTACAATATTTTTCTTCTGAACCATCAATTTTTTTTTTGATCATTCTTCTTGCCTTGGTATCTTCTTTCAATTTTTGAGCTGACATAAAATTTGAGTTTTGTAGAATCAAACTTTATGCAAGCTTTCACATCAAATGTTGTATTTTTCATTGAGTTCAATCACTAAGGGCATCCTTGGTACATGCTTGCTCGATCTCTGTGGCCTCTACAATATCCTTTTTTGGCACACAAATATATAAAATTTTCAAGTTTTAGTGTTTATTTTATTTTCTACTTTAGTGTAGCTAATTTTTCCAAAAATCGAGCCCACTAAAGTGAGGGCAATATGTAATGTCGTAAAATTGCACCCTAGGGGCAATTTCACTTTACACATTTGACCTTGCATTTATTATGCTTAATAACATTTATGATAAGAACCTCATGGATCATAATTTCATGATTCCAACTCCACAAGGACCAATGACAAAGTGACAATAGTTTGCCACCTCATTTCCCAAAAATTGATGTGTTGAATGCCTATGTGGTGTGCTAGCATCCACGCGGTTTTCTGAGTTTGAAATACGAAATCTTGAAATCCTAACTCGTGACAGATGTCCTTGCAGTTAGAACTCCAATTGGAATGGCTCCTCTCGCCTCTTGTAGCAACAAAACCCTCTCTTTGCTCTAATTTTGGGGGTTCCTTCTCATTCTAACACTTCAATATTTCAATCTTGCTCCATTCTCTAGATCTTTTTTTTTTAATCTTGCTTCTACAAAAAAGATCTGTTGGACTGAGGTCCCTCCAATAGCCAAAGCTCTCTTACCAGCTTTCAACGATGTGTTTGTGCATTCAAGAGGGGGCCATAGACTATTGATAATGCTCTCTTATTCCTTATCTATTTGTGAATAGATTTCTTTGCTTACTTTTCTATCTTGTGGTGTAGGTTCTCCTCCTTGAGCGGAGATTTCTCGTACCACTTTCTATTTGTTCACTTTATCCACTTTTTCTATCTATTTGGCTATTCGTGGAGGTGGGAACACCAAAGTGGGTGTTTGAATGCATTAAGCCCTAAAACAACCCCAACATTTTTCCTCATTTGTCTTGTGTGCAGGTTGTCGAAGTGAAGCTTGGAGGAAGGTTTCAAACGTGTGATCGTTTGTATTTTGACCCTTGGCTTTCCTTCAAAATTTTTGGCATTTCATGTTTTTTGTTTATCGATTTTGCTGAACAAACATCAGGTTTGAGTATGTTGGTGAGGTTAAAGTAATTATGCGTAAGGTTTTAGTTCTTTGTCTGCCTTGGACACCAGTGCATCCCTCAGACTTCTGTATGTCACGCTAGCATCTTGGTCTCATGTTGTAGTCCTTTGGTTAATGGCTATTCCTTCCAAGGTAGAGATCTCAATACTCTACTCTCTCAGATTCTGAAGTAGTCTATTTGAATATTGTACCTAGTAAGATATTCTTTACAATTTATTCATTCAATTACATTAAGTAAAGCTTAAGGTAGTTTAGGGTAGTTCACTCCTTGGGATTCTCTTGAGAATGAAGAGACTCATGAGCAACAAATCCCCCTTCTCTACAACAACACACTTAGATAACATATTGATCATTATCCTTCCTTGTGTAGCTCTACAGACCTGCTCTAACTAATATCACAACATGACAATTATCACTAGAGAGTTTACATACCTCAACATCACATATGGAATCAATGACAACCCATATTGGGTTGACATCAATGACAACACTTATTGCCAATAGATGTGCCATGATTTCATGGTCATTCTATACAAAGTAGCAGGACAACAAAGAGGCATCTAGCATGAAACACGTAAGTGTGAAATCAATGTATATAGATGAAGGATTTGTGAGTGTAGCATTGAATTTGATGTTCTTGCTATTCTTATAAGGCAAAAGGGAACTTATGTGAAGACCTGACACCTCACATAGGAGTAGTTTCACATTCTACTTACAATATCAAGACATGGGAATAAAGGGGCAGACCAGTGAAGACATGATGGAATTGGGTAGAGAAAAGTGATGAAGATTTAAGGATAGTCACGGTGAAGGATATGATAGTGAAAAGGGCACTAGATGTAAGAAAGGTATCAAAGGAGTCATGAGCACAATAATGGGACAGTCCAAGGATGAAAGGACAACCACAATAGATAGGAAAGCATACACATGAAGGAACAACCTACAGGCCTATTAGGGTAGTAGCAAGAGACCTATTGAGAATGAAGACCTAGTTTCAAATCATGGAAAGAGAAACACTATTATTGATTAGCAATAACAATACAATCAACTAATTTTTGGTAACCCATGAGATGACAAGGTTTAAATGATAACATACAGTTAAAATAATAAGAACAAGAGAAGGATTCTCAAGGAATGCAATGAATGGAATAACCAAACACAAGGGTAGATCTTATGCTCCTAGAGGTTTTGACCATTTCAAACATTTCTCACACATGCCCTATAAACATGTTTGTGGGAAATTAAAATAATTGGAGTAATGAGAAGTTGGGATATCCAAGCGTAGTTTGCCAAGTGGACAATAGTTGAGAAGATATAGGGGATAGTTTGGGTGACTTGGAGAGTAGATGGAAAGCAAATAAGAGTTTTTTTAATAGTTTCTAAAGTAGTTTCAAAAGGTCAAAAAGTCAAGATTCTCAACTCAAGCAAGGAGATACAATTTTTAGGCACCTATGTGGAGATCAAGAAACTAAGTCAAGCAAGTAAAGTCATTAATTGCCTTTAACTTATGTCCTATATTCTCTCCCATATGGGGATAGAGAAAAGGCACACCTAGGATTAATTTAGATTCATTTCTTACAATTTCTGCTAAGTGTTGTAACTCTTGCAAGTTCTTCTTGCAAAATATACTATATTGTAACTCAAAAACCAATCATATTGTGACTAAAAATGAATACAATTTTCATATTTTCAAGCAAATCAGAGTAGTTTCAAACTATTTGCAATTTTAAAGACACCTTTCAAAAAAAAAAAAATTAATTCTCTACCTTCAAAAGCATGTTCTATTGTGTGCAATTTGGTAATTGATGTTTATTTCTATGATTTCATAGCATAAATCCTTAAATATATGTCTTATTTTGATACCTTTAAATAAAAAAATATATTTTGTGTAGGTTATAGTCTGTGTTAATGTGAAAAACATCTTCTATTTATGAAGAACACTTCATTTTCTTCCTTCTAGGACTAAAAACACTCAATCTCTCAATAAAACACTAATACATGAGCATGCTAAAACTTGAGTTGTGTGAACATAGATGAGTTATTGGTCTTTTATGTGTCAAAAAATAGTCCAAGGTCTAAGAAAAACATATTTTTGGTGCATCACCTCAGCAAGAGCTTAGATTTCATTTTCAAGTATTTTCTTTATCCTTTTCCTCAATAAAGCAATAGTTTATTTGCATTTAGGTGAGGTATCAAGGGAACCGACCCTCTCTAGAGGTTGATCTCCAACATCTAAGCTCACTCTCAAGGAGATCATCCCATGTTTCACTAGTAGGCTAAGTTCTACAACTCAACAAGGGTGCATACTTATTTGATAATAGTTTTTGGCACTCCCAATGGGACTATTCAAACTATCATAGTTCAAAAACTTGTCCTTATCATTGCTAGTCTTCAGTGTGTATGTCAACAATATCTACCTTTGTAGGAAAAATATTCACACACCTGGTGATTCCAAGTTATTTTACTGGTTTCAAGAAGACTAAAAGAGCTGGTATGTGCTCAAGTTTTACAAAAAAATAGTCTTTATTGTTTTGATTTTAAGAACATTTCTATGAATTTCTAGCTTGTTTAAATGTTGCCTCATGTCTTTATTTCATGAAGATAAGTTTTACCATCATCCCTTTCACATAAATGTTGCTCATTTACATCCTTATCAGCCATACAAATCTAAATATTTTGTTGGTTTCATCCCAAATAACCCATTAACAGTAGGTTATCAACATTCTTATCATGCTTGCCACCCACCCACCCCTACTCAAGCCTCATGGTAGCCTTTATATGTCCAAACTCAACCCCATGAAAACCATGTCGATTCAAGCCAACATAGCTATCCTCACAATCAACCTAAGAATGTTGATATCATAAGTGTCAAAGACATATTGTTGGACTTCAAGAAACAACTAATTGAAATTAAGAGAGAGAAGGAATTTGACTTGCAACAAGAAGAGTTGGCTTATCAAGCCTACCAACACTAGCAAGAGTTGGATTACCAAATGGAGAGATATGAAGAGTCTCTTGCAAGAGAGATTGTTTCCAAACAAGAGCAGATGAAGATTTTTCTTATCTAATCTCAAAGGATAGAATACCAATCAGCTTCTTACATTCTAGATTAGTCTACCAAAGAAGAGTCTCCCAAGTATAAATTTCCAGGCTTTAAGCAAGGTAAGCCTCTTGAGTCTTCAATTTGTTCTTTTGAGCTTGAAATTCAAGTTTTATAGACCTACATCCTTTGCAAGAGCTTAGTATCTCCCAAGTGCAACCTTCTCCAAAATGTATACCTCCTCAAGAAATCCAACAAGACCTTTATAATCAGCCTTCTTGTCCTAGTTCCATTTGCCTTTGTAAAGATGGGGCCACTGCCTACCAAGATAGTTGGTTTAGAAAAAAAGAAGAGGAGGTGTTTGAGGAAGAACAAGAAGAGTTCCTTGTTGTTGACACTCTTGAACATAATGTATGAAAAGAAAAAGTAGACTTGTTGCAAGGGAATGAAGAGCATGGTTAGTTGGGGCAGCAGGTTGAGAAACAAGTAAAAAGTGTTGGAGATGAAATTTTAACTGATTTGTTTTATGAACTTCCATTTTTTGTTGAAGATGAGTAGAATATGCCTATGACAACAAACTAGTTGGGACAACAAGACAACAAGCAAGAGGTTGAAAAGCATGGTCAGTTGGGGTAACAAGATGAAGAAAGTATGCAAGCTTCAATATCATCATAAAGTTTGGAGTAGATAGAGGATGAGAATGAGCATGAAAAGATGCTAGCCCATGAGGAGGAAAATGAGGATAGCCTTGTTTTGCAAGATAGAAAGGAAGTTGACACACACAAGGAGAGTTGCTATGAAGTCAAAATCAATCCTCTTATTTAGAAAAGCAAGGAAGAGGTTAAAGAAGATCTTTTCGGGATGATTTGGAGGAATTTTGTTCAAATTTAGATGCCAAGACAACACCTTTAGAAGAGAAAAATCATGAGAAATAGGAGCATAAGGCAGAAATATCTCTATTTTTGCTAAAACAGTCACAAGAAGTGTTTTTTACAAGTCAAAAAAATGATGAAGAAGTAGTCCACAAGTAAGAAACCAGCAAGGAGAGTTCAAATTTTGTCCTTTCAATAGGATATCCAACCGGACATTTAGCCAAAATGGAGGCCACCAATGTTCCACAAGTAATGTTTGCATCCAAGCATGAAGTTACAATTGAAAAAGAATGCATTTAAACCACTTATCCATTTCAAACCAGCAACATTTATGATCAAACTCAAAGGGAAAGTGAGTATGCGTTTATTCTTCAAGAAGCATTGCAACTATTCATTGACTACCAATATGTGTTTCACCTCCTCTTGGATGTCCATAAGCATGAAAACCTTTTCAAACTAATGAAAAGAGGAACTACTTTAAAGAAAAAATTAATGGTTTCATTTGAGCAAGTCTTTTTGCTGGTTAGTGTAGGTTATCATAGGTTTTGTTTCAAGCCAATAAGTGCTAATGCACAATGTTAGTTTGTCTTTTCCCCAAGTGCTAAAGGACAATTAGTTTAGGTGTTTAGTTAGCTGTCCTTGAGGTGTTAGCAAGCTGGTTGTCAAGTTTGGTTTTCAATTTGTCTCAAGTCTCTTTGACTCCTATGCCCAATGGATATGCAAGGCTACTAGTCCTTCAAGTTTTAGAAAGAAAAACACCCTGAGGTTGGTAAAAGTGTTATCCTATTTTGTCCCTTTGCCAAAATAGTCCCATTAGGTAGTTGATGTTTTAAGACATTTTTCTATTGTATTCTAACACTTAAAGGAGACTAAAGATATCATTTATCCTTGAAATAAGTTTTCAACTTTGAAAGAATTTCCAAAAGGCATATTATTTTTGCTAAAACCTGCGGGCAGCCTGGAGATAAATTTTCTTTAAGTGGCAAGTCTCAAACCCAGAGTTGGAGAAAACATGGTTAAGTTGAAAGCTTCAAGTTACAATTTAGGGTTCAGGATAATATGTTACAAATCTCCACTTCCACGTTGTAGAGACTTTTTCAAGCAGGTGGATGTGTGCATGAAAGGACTCAACAATTGTTGATGCAAGATGCTCATTTAAGGAGAGGAACCACCAAGTCAAGGTATGTATATGGTGTCATCAAGATAGGGCAACATTCAGTGGGAAAGGAGGACTGGACTTTTATAAATGAAGTAATTAATGAGCCAAAAAATGAGGGGAACACACTGCTGTATTTGACCATCATTAAGGACTCATTAGAGATTATTATAGTGATCACAAGGAAAAGGGGAGTTATTATAGTATATGCATACATGTTTTTGGGATTGGGCTTTTCTACAGTCTGTTAATCCAAATTTGGAATAGATGACAAGTAAAGGGAAACAACTCAAATACATTTAGGATTCATGCCTTTAAGACTCCATTATGGTGTATAATATGTTGCTTTCTTTGGTGGTGATTCTCAAAGTGATGGTAGAGTTAAAAGTTCAAATATTTTTCTGAGAACTCTAAAGGACCTTTCAAACAAGAAGTGGTTATTTGGAATTACAAGATGAGGTTATTCTTGCTCTTAAGACCAAAGTTGAAGGCAGTAGTGGCACACATGTTAAGAGAAGGTTAGTTGATCTTGATATAGAAATATCACTCCCCAATCCAAAGATATTGCAAGTGAAATACATGCAACGGTTAATCTGATGTCCAGCGCTATGATTAACTATCCCTACAAGATATTTCTTGAATAGATTTCAGGAGTCAAAGAGCTTGTTACTGCATCCTTCCACTTGGAAATGGACACAGATGGAAATTTTGTTTTCTTTGAGTGAAAGCATGCTTTATAGGTAAATAGAATTTCCACAGGGAGCATGAAAGAGGATCATGATAGATGCAGAGGGATTTATTGCAAGGTTAGTATGTGGGGCCTAGAAGCTTTTTTGGCACACTAAGCCTAATGGCAGGTGAACTTCCTAGAAACCTTTATATAGAGATTATAAGGTTACAAATTACTCAAGAGCCAAACCTACCTACTCTCTTACACTATAGTGTACACCTTCAATGATATAAAATAACAAAAAATATTGTCGATGTTCAAAAACACACGGACAATAGAACGTGAATGAGGTGAAGAAGAATTCTTCCCTTTCCTTGTTTGGTGAAAATCAAGGAAATGGTGATTCAGAGGAAGGTAATGAATAGTGGTTTAGAAAGTTACTATTTTAGTGCCATTGCTAGTGCAACAAATGGCAGTTGGTTGGTTATCATGTCCCAAGGAACACCCCATACATAGCAAGCATATAAGGTTCACGACTCATTTCAATTCAAGTGGATTAATAAGAAGTGGACAAAGGGTTTATGTAATGTATATGACAACTTGTGCTACTCGTTGGGGTGTAATCATGTCTCGAAATGCAAGGTTTTCAGATCAAGTTGTTGAACTTGATTTTATCTATCTAAGTGAGGGCATTCACAGGTGTTTGGAAAATGGTTATAGAAAAACTGCTACTGCTACAACTTTTGATCAAGCTGCTTTCATCCTGAGTGTTCCAAAGAGGAAACTGACAGATGAAACTCAAGAAACCCTTCAGACTTCACCTTTTTCCAGTATACATGTTAAGGTGAATTGGGCCAAGAATCTTTATATTGCTTTAGTATGCTATGGGTGCACAACATCATGAGCTTGTCTCCTCATGTACGTGCTATCTGTGATCAGTAAAGCAATACACTGATTAGTCAGAGTATATGGCATTGGCATATGATGTGGTTTACTGTAAATAGTGTTGATAAAATGTATTTGAAGTGGCCAAATGAGAACCTTATCTATCCAATAGCCTTCAGGTTTTATGGCTGATATTATTTCATTATGAATTAGTGCTCTATTCAGATAACTTCTTGTTAGATGGTGCTACAATTCTTGATATTTGCTATAGGAATCAATACATGATATTAAAGAATCCATAATGAAAATGGATAAATAAAGCTGTTATAGACTTGTGCATCTATCACAAAGAGGAGAAAGGAAAATTTGTAACTAAACCTCCAATTAGCATTGACAGTCCACATACCTAAATAAACAAGTGAAGAGGCACAATAACTAATATTCACAATGAACTGATGTGAATGACAGTAGAGTGATGTCATCTTCATGAAGGATAGTCTGTAGCAGATGTAAATGAAGACAAGGACTCTTTCTTTTGAGGTGCATGATGAACTAGTCTTAGAAGAACCTATGGACAAATAATGTAGAGATACAAACATCAAAGGATGAAACTTCATATATTCAGGTGTGCCATGATTTCATGGTCATTCTATGTAGAGTAGCAGGACAACAAAGAGGCAACTAGCATGAATCACATAAGTGTGAAATCAAAGTATACAGATGAAGGCATTGTGAGTGTAGCATTGAAGTTGATGTTCTTGCTATTTTGATAAGGCAAAAGGGTAGTTATGTTAAGACCTAACACCTCACATAGGAGTAGTTTCACATTCTACTTGCAACATCAAGACATGGGAATAAAGGGGCATACCAGTGAAGACATGATGGAATGGGGTAGAGAAAAGTGATGAATATTTAAGGACAATCATAGTGAAGGATATGACAGTGAAAAGGGCACTAGATGTAAGAAAGGTATCAAAGGAGTCATGAGCACAACAAAGGGACAATCCAAGGATGAAAGGACAACCACAGTAGACAAGAAAGCATACACATGAAGCAACAACCTACAGGTCTGTTAGGACAGTGGCAAGAGACCTATTGAGAATGAAGACCTAGTTTCAGATCATGGCAAGAGAAACTTTATTATTGATTAGCAATAACAATACAATCAACTAATGTTTGGTAATCCATGAGATGACGGGGTTTAAATGACAACATACAATTAAAAGAACAAGAACAAGAGAAGGATTCTCAAGGAATGCAATGAATTGCATAACCAAACACAAGGGTATACTATGCATAAAATCGTTACATAGATCATCCATTATATATAGAAAATTAATGGCATTAACAAATTAATTATTTGGTACTAACCTAATCAAATGATATGTATACTACGTGTATGAGTATACATACATACAAATATATACATATACATACATATAAACATGTATATATTTATATATATTATACATGTATGTGTAAGAATAAATTTTAGAATTAGGAACGAAATTAAAATATTTAAATTTTTATTCTAAAACACATGTAAACCTCATGATCACATAAAAATGGTATTCATAATAAAATTTCAAACAATAAAAAAAAATACTAAATTAACTCTATTG
This sequence comes from Sequoia sempervirens, assembly GCA_007258455.2. Lineage (NCBI taxonomy): Eukaryota > Viridiplantae > Streptophyta > Pinopsida > Cupressales > Cupressaceae > Sequoia > Sequoia sempervirens. The sequence continues at coordinate 616,461,493 of VDFB02281492.1, read as the reverse complement.
ATAAGATAGATGTGCTCAATTAGATGTGGTTGCTCAAAATATTTACATGTAAGTATTGAGGATGGTTTGCTTGATTTGTATAGCATAATATGCCAATTTATAGATTTTTTGTAGAGAAGATGGAAGGCTAAGATTTGAGGATGTAATTTACAATGGAGATTCAATGAGAACACTTTCCTGGGATTAAATTGAGGTGAAAATTGAGGTAATTAAATTAATTAGATGTGATATTGAGTTTGTCTAATTAAAGTTTATTTATTTAATTAGTTGAGGAGGAAATGTTAGTACACAATGATGTTAGGATGATTTTATGTGTCTAAATTTTTCCCCTCCTTGAGATGGTGTTGTAACTAAAAAAGTAACGTCATTTCAAAGAAAATAAATATATACATTTGATGGGATATAATTGGTATTAGTATTCTCCAATAATTTAGGGGAAATGAAGTTATGAAATAGATTAGGTATGACCCCTCAAGAGAGTAGGTAAGTTTATAGGACTTAGGTGGTCTCTTGAAAGAAGAATTAGGTCCAAAGGGATGAAAAATGGATGGGGCTTGAAGAGATTGGAAGAAGGGTGGATGGTTAGATGTGTGAGGATTGGGATTCAAGGAAGTGAATAAATGGTGTTATTAAAGAATAGGATGAGGATGAGGGTAGGTAGGATGATAAAATAGGTAATAGTAATGGTGAATTTTATGATGAATTGATGTGATAAAATTGGATACATTTATATGCTAAATTTATAGTGAGAAACCAATGTTTGTTGTAGCTCTTGGAATCATGCATGAGAGTATAAGGAAAAAGGTGATGATGTGCCAAGTGTATGAGGGATTGATATCCAAGTAGGCATGTGACCTAATGCACCATGATATGGAAGATCATGATGGAATTCATCATGATGTACCCCCAAGGATCAATTCAAAAATACAAGCAACAAAAGAAACACACACAAGAAAGAAAGCATATGCATGCACAAACAATAAAAATACAAGCATACAATAGTTTTCATTTGATCAAGTTGAAAATTTATGATTGATTAATTTAATGATGATGATAACATTAGACATTTGAGAATGATATATCACAAGAATAATGTAAAGATTGGGAATGATACATTTTGATGATGATTGGATAATTTAAACAAGGTATAAATTTTAGCTTATGGATTCCTTTTAGATAGGAAATGGGCTAAACTTAGCTAGAATTAGTAGGATTGTTATGTGAGATTACTAGTATAGTGTGTGGGTAGTGAGGAGATTTTTGGTTGATGAACTAGAAGTATGGATTTCATTTTGATACTAGGTAAAGCATCACAATATTGGGGGTTTGATAAGTTACAATATATGATTGTGAATCATATGACAAGCTTGGATTTTCTACATGGTAGGCTCAACATTGGCCAATATTATAATCATTTAAGGAAATAACCCATTCTAGTACCAAGGGTGAAGGATATTGGAGGGATGAAAGCGTGGAATAATGGAGAGAAATGAGGGATGGGATGTGAGATGGAATTGGGAAGGGTATATAGGGTGTAATTTCTAAGGATTATATTGCATAGGAATGATATGCCCCATTTAGTTGTGTTGCTTATGTGTGCTTATGCTTGGATGTATAATGGTTACCAAATCATGTTCCAATATTTTTGTCATTTCCTTATCAAGGTAAAAAATAGGAATGCAGATAGGTATGATGGCATAAGGATCCAAATGCAATGGATGGGATGATGCAATAGTATGATATGAGTGGTTGGCTAGTGGTTGTGAAGGTAGTAGATGAATGGATTTCACCATTGGACACTTTCACTTTAATTTTTTTTTTAATTTTTCCATTTCAATTTTTTAATGTTTTGATTCAATTTTTATTAATTTTTCCATCTCATTTTTATAGTTTTTTTTGGAGGATCATGTTATTAGTGTTATTCTTGGTAGATTTCATTGTGAGATTTAATAATTTTTAGGTTGGCTTCTTCTTAAGTGCTATTGACAAAAATAGAGTGGGAGGTACGTTAGATGGACTCATATTTATGTAAAAGTTTTATTCCCATACTATAAAGATGTACTAATGTAGGTATATGGGATGATTAATGGGGCTGAGTAAAATGTGAGGATGGGAATATGAAGGCATGCATTAATGTTATGGAAATAATAGGAAGTTGGATCAAAAAATTCACACACCTTGTTGGGTTTAGAGATCAGTTATTTTATTGGATGTGATGATGGATTTTATACTTTAGAATGTTGGGACTTGTGAGATTTTGGATTTTTGAGTGAGTCTCCACATTGGTAGATTTTGGGAAATAAATATTTGTTTTATTCTAGCTTGTTGGATATTTTCTTGAATATTTGGATTGCTTGAATTTAGGATTACAAAATATTGGGGTCTAAATATATTGAAAATTTTTAGACTCTTGGTATTACAAACCACTATTTATTGGCTTTAATTTCATGAATTTTTTCTTTGGGGTTTATGGATTTCAAGATTATATTTTGGCACCCATATGAACTTGAATTTTGGGATTTTGGTTTTTTAGATTTGTAATGATGGTATTAGGTGCATGGGAGTTTTGATCCATATATATTTTTCAGACTTGGCCTTTGAAATTGTTGTGATTGAGACATTTTAGGTGCTAGTAGTTTAGGTATTTGGAAGTCTTGTTTTGAATATGTTAAGGCATCCAAGTATATTTCAAAATCCATTTTATAATACTTTAGGGAGATATGATCTTGAAATCCCATCAAAGTAATGATAGATTCATCACAATAGAGGATGTCAAATGGTGTGTGATTTCTATTGATCATGAATTTGACAACTGTCACCAATAGAAGGTATGATCACAAGATCACCCTACCTTTCCTAAAAATAAATTGGTCTCTAGAATAAACTAAATTACTTTGAGGTCATGTCACCAATTTATAGAAATGAAAGTAAAAAACACAATCTATGTAGCTATCCCTATTTAATATCAAACTTTGGTGAGAATTTAATTAAATACCATAGTAATATCTAGACACTACATTTATCAATTTAGAAATAGATATCTAATTTTTATACAAACATTAGAACTCAAATCCATTAAATTTGGGTATTAACATCCAAATCTAGAAATGAAATCACTTCATTATATACTAGGTGTTAGAATTTAGTTGTTTAATGTGAGCACTCTACCAATGAATGAATGTTTAAATATTTTATATATAGTATTGTTTTAAAATATAATTTTTTTAGGGTTAAAAGAAATAAAATAAAAATGGGTTTGTTTTGTAGCATCACCAATTAATCAATTTTCTAAGAGGAAATGTAAGCTAACTTTGTTTGGTCAATATTATACATAATCATTAACACAAAGTAGTGCAATAATCTATAGATTGCCTTGAAAATGAAAGGAAATGTGTAAAATTATTGTGTACACATGTAAATTACACACATCAAGTCTCAAAATCAAATATTGATAGTAGGATTTTTATGTAACATTCCTTGGAATTCCATCCATCTCATTTCATTTCAAAATTGGGCATTACAACATAAACTAGTTTAGAAATTGGAACTTCTTACTTTACCTACTACTTCTAATATATATTTATTTATCTCTCTTTCCTTAGCTATATATTCTCCAAAATTCCAACTATTTATAAAAAAAAATAAAAAATTATTTGTATATTTATACAAGACCTAGGTTCCTAACACAAAACCCCAAGTACTAGTTGGCCTATATTCTAAATTAATCCATGAGCCCAAAATTAAAAGATTAAAAATTTATTTAACTCATAGGCAAAAATTAAGTTTCATGCCTTAATTTATTTTACAATCCCAAAATAATTACAATTAAGCACACTCTCAAATTATAGAGTAATTTATGACATGATTTTAAAGAACAAAGAATAAGAGAAAGAAAATGTAGTTGAGCAGCCAACTCATCTCTACCCACCTTCCTCTTTCATGTTCACTTCATCATATTCGACATATATGGAGATCATAAAATCCCTCTCAAACACCTTAGGATCTATGTCTATCATAATGTAATATGTTAGCCAAAATACCTTGCTCTTCTTTTGGTCATATCTCCAAGCACAAGCTAACACTAGTTGAGGAGATTAGATTGATACTAGGAGTATAGTAGCATGAACTAAGGCTAAAAGCGACATGCATTAAGAATCAAAAGTTATGTCTCCTTTCAAGTGCATCTTTTTTAAGAATTCTTGGACATCCACATGCCTAACATGTTTCTATCTCCAATCTCATCCAATGGAGAGAACGTCTTTAAAAGAGGGTGGTATCCCTTATATTTGCACTTTGTCTCTTCAGGTGGTTGTTCTCCTTGTATGTACTGATCATTATTTAGCTCCATAAAAGGTATAATAAATCAATATATATACCATGGTTGATCCATAAATCATATGTATGAGTTATGCAATATAAAACAACTTGATTAATATGATACAATAATAATAAAACTAATTAAGGGAGAATAAAGGTTATGTTAGAATCCCTACCACCACCTATCCCTACCACCACCTAAATACATTACTCAGTTCAAGTAGTTGAGGAATTGGGATTTGAGATCTCAACATTATTTGAAACAATAGGTTCAAGGATTTTAAAATTATGGCATCTAACAGTGACAACATAGTTTAATATAGTCTATTAGGTCATATTATCTAAGTTAAGAGGGTCAAGGAAGGGAGATCAAATATACCCATCTTTACTTATTAAAATCCAAGTACATTAGAGCAATTATGAACTTGTGAACTCAAAAAGGTAACACATTATAAAATTTTAGAGTTTGAGAGTTGGGGATACTCAATGACTCATGCCTAATGGAATCCATAAGGAGTATGGTCAAACCACTAGTCCTAAATAAAATTTAAGAATAATATGTTAGTGAGTAGGAGTTGGGATTACTACATAACTCATTCTCAAAATAAAATAAATGAGGGTGTGTACATGTCACCAATTCTAAAAGGATATACAAATAAAACTTAAAGAAGTCAAGATTGGAGATATCGCATAACTCATGTCACAAGACATTTGGACAAAGGACTGAATGACACATTAACTATAAAAATGAATAAATAAGTCTAAGTATGTGAGTTTAGGATCATGATCCTAAATGAAACATGCCTAAATTAAGGTGAAAGGTAACCCACAAGCTTGACCACAACATTGAGGGCTTATGAAAGCATGAAATTGAAAGGTAAAAATATCCTCAAACCTCAACAAAACCTGAAATTGGATCTAGTGTGTGAATATGAAAAAAAGGGGGCTGGGACACATGAAAAAAAGATGAACATTGAAGAAAGTAAAAAAGGGGAAAACTATAATAAAATGACCAAAATCATAAAAATTTCCATAAAAACCAAATTCCCCAACCTAAAGAAAAAAACCCATAATGAAGATAAATGAGAAATAAAACAAAGGAGAAAGGAAAAAAGCAATGCAATTGATGAATTGGGAAAGGGGATGAAACCTTACCTAGTTAATGGTTAAGAATATGGTGAGCACATCTTGATGAGTACATGGTATACTTCCAAAAAAATAGAAAATCACTTATGCACTCCAATAACACTTAATCACACCACAAATGCAAATAAAAATCATATTTTGTTAACATGAAAGAAAAATCTCCTCAAAGCTCCAAAATGTAATAGAAATAAAACTAAAGTGATGAAAAGAAGCTTACAAGGATACAAGACCAAATGTGCAGATGCATGGGAAAAGTGCCATAAATTTAAATTAAAAGTTAGATAAAAAAACTAGGTAAAATCTCTTTGCCAAGCATCAAGGTTTGGGGAATATGTGTACCTATAAGACACATCAGATTGGTAGTTTTGTAGAGGAAACCCTAAAATTATAACAAGGGTGATTCAATGAACCCCTAACAACCACCAAGGTTTTGGTGATTCCTTTACTATCATGCCAATATTATAAACTTTGAAATTCTAACAAGACACAAAAATTCAAATAAAGTAGGAACAAAAGAAAAACCAAGACTATAATTTAAATAAAACTAAAGGGAGAAACTCTCAAATTTCACAAAATCATATAATTATTTCTTCCTTTGTTAGTGATTTTTAGTTTCCTCAAACCTTATCAGTATGTTAATGAGTCCAAAAACTCCCTCAAATCCTAACAAGTCCTTTAAAAACCTTCTTAGCATTATCTCTAGTTCCTAAAATTTCTAACTTCTTGATATGTATTATTTCTCACATTTGTCACTCCTTCCAAAGTTTTCAAAAATTCAAAAAAAAATAACAAACAAAGCATCTAAGGAAATTCTAAAGGTTCACTAACCTTTGAAATCATTGAAAAAGTCCACTTCAATCTCAAAGATCCAACTGAAGGTTCCAGAATTTTCAACATTGATAGGTTTACAAGTTTATATAATCATTGAAATACTAATAAATATTTCAAATTGATCATAATATATATAACAAATAAGCATTAGATACTATGTTTTGATGAGTTTAAAGTTTCTCAAAAACATTAACAAATTGTTAGAAATTTTAAAATCTATAGTAGTTAAAAATGGGTACAATTCATAATTCATAATGAAAGAATCAATATTTCTAAGGGTTTCAAAATTTTATAAACACTAACAAAGTTTGGTGCAACTCAAAGATGATAAAAATCTACTAAAAAAAATGACGAAAATCTGAAAAAAAAAATTTAAAAAAATAGGGCTCCTTATTTTTCTAAGGAAAAATGGAGTATGGGTACAAGGCATAATAATTTGATTGATACAATGTGGTAGATAGAGGAGGTAGATAGCTAGGTTTAGTGATGGGGCCAATAAAAGGACTCTTTATGGGGATGGGGTTGATGGAGTTTATGAAATAATTGATAACAAGGTCAATGAAAGGATTAGCGAAGATTTTGATGAAAGGATTGGTGTTAACAAGTTCCTTGGAAGAATGATGATAGAGTCTCATTTTGATGTTGGGAGAAGTTAACCTATCACTCATGGGAGCAACATCCTTATTCTACTTATTAGGATTTATATGTTTCCTTAGAATCATTGGTTTGCATAAATAGGGATGGGTTCAAGGATTCCTTTTCCATGAAGGTCGAATCCTTTGCCTTGATATTACATGATTTGGAAAATTCAATTTATGTTGGGATATGTTTTCCTTTGTAAGAAATATTCAAATCCTTAATTAGATAATTAACATTAGCATTTAAAAATTGTTTATTTTCTAGGAAACTAAATCATACAAAGTTGTTTGGATAAAAATGGTGAAATATTGGCTATTGGATGGGGTAAATAGAGGATTGAGAGGCTTTTTTTGCTTGGACCAAATTAATGGGATTAATGAAATATGACCTTTATTTGGTTGTTGAAAAGTTTGATCATGCATTAGATAGTTATATTGATGTTTATTTTGTGATATCAGTGCATTTCCGTTAATCTTGATGTTGCCTTGATCAATGAGCTCTCACATGTAGCTCTTCAATGGTGTATGAGAAATTCAAAGGTTGCTTGCACTGCCTTCTGGGAGACTTTCCATTGTCTCATGCCTGGAACCTGCTACTAAGGATTCTTGTTGAGCTTAAAAGACTGCTCTAGTCCTGCTCCAACTGTGCTCTGAGAGCTTTCAACTTTGTGCTTTACCTTTGATGATTCTACACCACTTGAAATTGCTAATCTCCTCTCAACACCTAGAAGAGTCTAGATGCTAACTTCAACACCATGCTTGAGCTACGTGCAGGGGAGTTGGGAACACTGTTTTGGTGCATTTCATAACCACTTGAAGCCATCTTAAAGGTTCTTTAATGACAACTCTTACCGATCTCAAAAGATTGTCTTTGGGGTGGGCTATTCCTTGTAGCCCTTACCAGTCAGTATTCTGACTTTTTCTCTTAGAATTTCTGAACAACCTACCAACTTGAATGCACTTTCAGACACCCTTTTCAGGGTTTTAAATCTTGCATGATTTTTCAAATCCTTGTCTTTACCGTACAGTTGTTTCCAAAGTTCTTGGATTGGAGGGCTAATTCCCTAACTTCTAGGGTTTCTCTGGTTTGTGAATCACAATTAACTCCAATGCATTGAGAGAAGCCTCAAACTTATGGAGTATGTAAATTTCACCTCACCTCACCTGGAACTGTACGAATTCCGTACTGTCTTCTATTCCCCTGCCTATACTCTTGTCTTTTCTCTACCAAACACCTAACCGGGCAACTACTACTCACCTAGGGTTTGGTCTTATAAAACATAGCTTGGCTCCTTGTCATTCCTATTCCTAAATATGTACAGTAGGTTGGCTCCTCTCCCATATTCACCTATTCTCAGGGAAACCCCGTGGACAGTGCTTATGGGAGAGCCATTTTTAAAACAAACTGTTCAGTGAAAACAATGAAAACCTTGCTAACTTCTGATTTCTAATCTAGGGGTTTAAATGAATGTTCCCACTCTACTCACAGTGTTAACACAATGAAAATTGATTCTAATCTATTACAATAACATGGATACAGTGCTAAGTCTGATCAATAAATGCCTATAACAACTCTGCTGCAAAACACACTGAGATTTCAGAAATAAACTCTACAACTCTAAACTATGAATACAAACACTAAATCTAATCTCTGCTCTTATCTACCAAATGAAATTCACTGCACACTATTCAAAGAACCTAATAACAGTGAGAGAACGGTATAAACAAAGTCATTTTTAGTCACTGTTTCTCCAAGCACGCGGGTAACACACAGAAAACTGCACACTATCTTCTTTATTTCTCCACAAAAACTAATTACAAAATGTCTAACTCTATTCTATGAGTCCTCCCACCATTTTGGATGCCAACAACATCTTTCCAAGGGTAGTTACTCGAGCATTCCCTGATTTCAAGGGATTCCCATTACTGATTTGCATGTAATTTACATAAATTCTGCCATGCAACTTCACATCTGCCTTTTACAACTGCCATTATGCCATGATTGTGTCATGGTCCTAAAACATAGGATCTCCACACCTTTATCTCAAGATTCCAACATCTCCCTTAACCATTCCTTGGAATCTTCCAACAAATTAGATGTGGTTATGACCCACTTAATACATTGTGTTCCAACCTAGACTGTCCAAAACTAATTAAAGCCAAAAATTTAAAAACATGACTAAAGCTAGGATGCCATTTACTCTAATGATTAATTAAGTACACCTACTCCAAACCTTCTAAGGTCCAAATCACACTTACTAACATCCTGATTTGGCCAAGATCAGGTACAAGCCAAAATTGTGCAACCTAAATGTGGGTTTGGCCTAGGTGCTCCTGCACCATCCTCCCCAAAACAGAAAATTCAATCCACCCTTGGATTGAGCAAGGTAGGGTCTATTCCTGACTTCTTAAACTCTACCTCCTTGATCCATACTGCATCTGAATCAGGTTGTCCATGCCTCTTGATCAGGTGTTCTTTGTAATCCTTGGTCCTAGTTTTCTTATAGACCCTTGTGTCCAAGATTTGATCAGCTTGTTTGACTGTAACAGGGGGCAGTTTGAGTTCCTCAACATCTTGATTGACTTCATGGAGTGTCTGATCAAAATCTTGGGGTGGTCCTTTGTAATGGATAAGGTCTGCAACATTAAACACAGGGGACAATCCACTGTCATCTGGTAATTGCACTTTGACTACATTATTGCTATACTTCTCCAAGATAGGATAGGGACCTATCCTCTTCATTTGCACCTTGTGAGGGACTCCTTTCTGCAATCTAGCCTTGTTCAAATGCACCATTACTAGGTCACCAACATTAAATTGAACCTCTCTCCTATGCTCATCCACTTTGGTCTTATGTTTCATGGTATTCTCTATCAAGGTTTTTCTGACTGTCTCGTGAATTTCCTACATTGCACAAGCAAAGTCATCTGCATAACCACTTCCCTTGACTCCATCCTTCAACTCTCTCAGCTCATAAACACCCCTGGGATGTAAACCATACACAATTTCAAAGGGACTCTTCCCTGTGGATCTATTGACTATATCATTATATGCATATTCAGCCTGCCCAATAATCTGATCCCATTGTTGACCATACTCCTTGGTCAAGCATCTTAGAAGGTTTCCAAGTGTCCTATTCACAACTTCAGTCTGACCATCAGTTTTGGGATGGTATGCAGATCCAAAGGACATATTGGTGCCCATTCTTTGCCAAAGAGTCTTCCAAAAATGACTCATAAACTTGGTATCCCTGTCTGATACAATGCTGATTGGTAAGCCATGAATTCTGACTATCTCTTTGAAGAAAAGTGAGGCTATTTGACTGGCATCATTTGTTGTTTTGTAGGGTATAAAGTGAGCCATTTTGCTGAATCTATCAACAACAACATAAACACTGTCCATACCTTGCCTTGTCTTGGGTAAACCAACTACAAAGTCCATGCTTAAGCATTCCCATGGCCTAGAAGGGATTGGCAGTGGCTGGTATAGGCCTGCATTTGAAGAAGTGCCTTTTGCCTTTTGACACACTACACAACTCTCTACATATTTCCTGACATCTAGGTTCATCTTAGGCCAAAAATAAAACCTTTGAACAAGCTCTTGAGTTTTGGTGATCCCAAAATGACCACTCAATGCACCATTATGCTTCTCTTGAATTAAGTTCTCCCTAATAGAACCTCTAGGAACACAAAGCTGATTCCCTTTAAACAATAAATCACTTTGCAAGGTATATTCAGCATACTTGCTATGGAAATGGTTCTTAAACTCAAGGCATACCTTATAAATTTCTGCAAAGTCTTCATCATCTGCATATAGATCTTTGAAGTGATCTATCCCCATGCTCTTCAACTGAATTTCTTGAATGGTAAGAACTCTCCTGCTCAATGCATCAGCTACTTTGTTGAGATCTCCTTTCTTGTGTTTGATGTTGAAGGTGTAAGCTTGCAAGTACTCCACCCATTTCATGTGCTTGTGACTCAACTTCTCTTGTGAATTCAGGAAACTGAGTGCTTGATTGTCTGAATACACAATGAATTCCTTGGGAAGCAAGTAGTGCCTCCACTTCCTTAGTGCTTGGACCAATGCATACATTTCAAGATCATAAGAAGAGTACTTCTTCTTGGCTTCACTTAGCTTCTCTGAATGAAAAGCCACCGGTCTGCCCTCTTGACTGAGAACAGCTCCAATTGCTACATTACTTGCATCACATTCAATGGTGAATAACTTCTCAAAACTTGGCAACACCAAAACAGGTTGGGTAGCTATCCTTTCCTTCAGCAACTCAAAACTCTTGTTAGCTTGCTCATTCCACACAAACTTAGTTTTCATTCCTCCTTTAATGGTATCCAACATAGGAGCACAAATAGCACTAAACTGTTTGATGAATTTCCTATAGTACTGAGCAAGACCATGGAAGCTTCTTACCTCTGTTGTTGTCTTTGGAGTAGGCCAATCGAGTATGGCTTCTACCTTGCTGCTGTCCATCTTCAAGTTGCCATGTGATAGCACAAAACCAAGGTACACCAGCTCTGTTTTGATGAACTCACACTTTTCCAGGTTGATCTTCAGTTTCTCCTCCTGCAGCTTCTTGAAAATCAGCTCAATGTGTTGGAGGTGCTCTTCTCTTGTTTTGCTATAGATTAGTATATCGTCAAGATACACTACTACAAAATTGCCAATGTAGTCCTAGAGAATTTCATTCATGAGTCTCATGAATGTGGAGGGGGCATTAGACAAACAGAATGGCATTACTAGCCACTCATAAAGACCCTCATTGGTTTTGAAGGTTGTTTTCCACTCATCACCCTCATGTATTCTAATTTGGTGGTAACCACTCTTTAAATCTATCTTGGTATAGTACCTAGCTTCACCTAGACAATCCATGAGATCTTCAATTCTAGGAATGGGAAACCTATACCTGATGGTTATCTTGTTTATTGCCCTAGAATCAGTGCAAAGCCTCCATTCTCCTCCTTTCTTAGGTGCTAAGACAGTGGGTACTGCACAAGGACTGATGCTTTTCCTAATAAGACCTTGGTCAAGTAGTTCTTGAATCTACCTAGCTATCTCCTCATTTTGCTGAGGTGTCATCTTGTAGGCTGCTTTGTTTGGAAGGGTGGCTCCTGGTATCAAGTCTATCCTATGACTTATAGCTCTTTTAGGAGGTAAGGTTGCTGGTTGACCACTACTTACAATGCTTTCATAGGTCTGCAACAAGTCTTGAATCTTCTTGGGTAACTCTTGCTTTTCATCTGCCTTCTCTTTGCTTACTTCTCTTGGCTTGATCATTACTGCATAGCCAACGCCTTCTCCTTCTTCTAAAGCTTTTAAGAACTCTTTTTCACCAGCTATTAGCAGCTTAGAACCTGTTGTCTGCACCTCAGTATCTTCCAACAAAGATTGAATCTTGTAGGTTACATTGTCTTTCTTGAAGACATATGAATTCTTATCTCCATCATGCACAGCTTGATGGTCAAATTGCCATGGCCTGCCTAGGAGCAAGTGGCATGCATCCATAGGTAATACATCACACAATACCTTGTCTTTGTACTTGCCAATTGATAACTCCACCCATGCTTGTTCATTCACCAAGACATGTTGACCCTTATTGAACCATGTAACCTTGTAAGGATTATTATGAGGTATCCTTGTCAATTTTAGTTTGCTGACTGCCTCCTCTGACACAATATTGTCAGTTGAACCTAAGTCTATTATGACCTTACACACCTTCCCCATCATCTTGCACTTTATCCTAAACAAGGACCTTCTTTGGCTTGGCTCTTCTCTAACCAGTTCTTTGATCAAAGTCCTCCTCATCATAAGATTCTCACCTTCCTCTGAGTTCAAAGGTACTTCAGATTGTTTATTTGCTGCAGCTGTCTCATCTTGAATCAGATTGGTTCTCTTATCTCCTCCATGAGAAGTGCTACCTTTCTCAGGACATCTATAGGCTGGGTGTCCCAACTGGTTGCAATGATAACATTTCATGTTGGTGAAGTAGCTGCCTCTTCCTTGTCCACCACTTCTTCCTCTGGGGCTGAAACCTCTTCCTCTACCACCTCTACTGGAGCTTCCTTCTTGCTGATAAGAAAATTTGACTTCTCCTTGGGCTCTTGATTCTGAGATTCTTCCACTATAGCTTCCTCTTTGTCCTCTGCTGTCTTTCCCTTTACCTCTACCTTTGGGGTTTTGTTCCTGCTTCTTTTTTCCTTTCTCCTCTATCTTCAAAGCCATTTGATAGCATTGGTGGACTATTTTGAAGTTTACTAAGCTCATGTCCTCTTGGATAGACCACTTGAGCCCATTCAAATACCTTGCTAACTTTATGCTTTCATCTTCAACCACCTTTGATCTAAGGCAAAATTTTTGAAACTCTTCTGTATATGTTTGGACATCCATATCCTTTTGCCTCAGATTGTGTCTTCTCCTGTGCAACTGGACTTCATAATCATCAAGGAGATAGGTCTGTCTTATCTTGGTCACCATTCCTCTGCATGAAACTATGGGACCTTTTCCTTCTTTCTCTCATTCTGATTGTACAAACTTCCACCATGTGAGAGCTGCTCCTCTCAACCTTGACTTGGCCACCTTTACCTTTTGGGCCTCTGTTATGCCATCACACTCAAAGTGATTCTCAATGCTCTCAATCCAATCCACAACTGAATTAGGGTCCATTTGTCCACTGAAAAGTGGCACACCATCCAATGCTTTACCACTCAAGGCCTGCAATGCCTTTAAGAATGGTTCCTCTGCAAGAACAGGATCAGGCTTTGGAGCTTCCTCCTCCAATTCCACTTCTTTTTCTTTGGCTTCCTGTTCCTCTTTCTTTTTAATCTTGTCCTTCACAGTATCTGTTGTTTCTTGGACTTCATCCAGGAGTCTCTCCATCTGAGATATCCTTTCTCTGAGCAACCAGTTATCTTCCTCTTGCTCTTCTACCTTCTTTGATAGCTCTGCATTTGTCACCATGGCTTCTTCCTCTGGTGTATTCTCTCCTACTGACTCAGTGGATTGGCTCATTAATCACCAACCTTGAATCCAACTCAAAGCTCTAATACCAATATGGTGTATGAGAAATTCAAAGGTTGCTTGCACTGCCTTCTGGGAGACTTTCCACTGTCTCCTGCCTGGAACCTACTACTAAGCATTCCTATTGAGCTTAAAATATTGCTCTAGTCCTGCTCCAACTATGCTCTAAGAGCTTTCAACTTTGTGCTTTACCTTTGATGATTCTACACCACTTGAAATTGCTAATCTCCTCTCAACACCTAGAAGAGTCTAGATGCTAACTTCAACACCATTCTTGAGCTACGTGCAGGGGAGTTGGGAACACTGTTTTGGTGCATTTCATAACCACTTGAAGCCATCTTAAAGGTTCTTCAATGACAACTCTTACTGATCTCAAAAGATTGTCTTTGGGGTGGGCTATTCCTTGTAGCCCTTACCAGTCAGTATTCTGACTTTTTCTCTCAGAATTGCTGAACAACCTGCCAACTTCAATGCACTTTCAGACACCCTTTTCAGGGTTTTAAATCTTGCATGAGTTTTCAAATCCTTGTCTTTACCGTACAACTGTCTCCAAAGTTCTTGGATTGGAGGGCTAATTCCCTAACTTCTAGGGTTTCTCTAGTTTGTGAATCACAATTAACTCCAATGCATTGAGAGAAGCCTCAAACTTATGGAGTATGTAAATTTCACCTCACCTCACCTGGAACTATATGAATTTCGTACTGTCCTCTATTCCCCTGCCTATACTCTTGTCTTTTCTCTACCAAACACCTAACCAGGAAACTACTACTCGCCTAGGGTTTGGTCTTATAAAACATAGCTTGGCTCCTTGTCATTCCTATTCCTAAATATGTACAGTAGGTTGGCTCCTCTCCCATATTCACCTATTCTCAGGGAAACCCCGTGGACAGTGCTTATGGGAGAGCCATTTTTAAAACAAACTGTTCAGTGAAAACAATGAAAACCCTGCTAACTTCTGATTTCTGATATAGGGGTTTAAATGAATGTTCCCACTCTGCTCACAGTGTTAACACAATGAAAATTGATTCTAATCTATTACAATAACATGGATACAGTGCTAAGTCTGATCAATAAATGCCTATAACAACTCTGCTGCAAAACACACTGAGATTTTAGAAATAAACTCTACAACTCTAAACTATGAATACAAACACTAAATCTAATCTCTTCTCTTATCTACCGAATGAAATTTACTGCACACTATTCAAAGAACCTAATAACAGCGAGAGAACGGTATAAAAATTCATTTTTAGTCACTGTTTCTCCAAGCATGTGGGTAACACACATAAAACTGCACACTATCTTCTTTATTTCTCCACAAAAACTAATTACAAAATTTCTAACTCTATTCTACAAGTCCTCCCACCATTTTGGATGCCAATAACATCTTTCCAAGGGCAGTTACTCTAGCATTCCCTAATTTCAAGGGATTCCCATTACTGATTTGCATGTAATTTACATAAATTCTGCCATGCAACTTCACATCCGCCTTTTGCAACTGCCATTATGCCATGATTGTGTCATGGTCCTAAAACATAGGATCTCCACACCTTGATCTCAAGCTTCCAACATCTCCCTTAACCATTCCTTGGAATCTTCCAACAAATTAGATGTGGTTATGACCCACTTAATACATTGTGTTCCAACCTAGACTGTCCAAAACTAATTAAAGCCAAAAATTTTAAAACATGACTAAGCTAGGATGCCATTTACTCTAATGATTAATTAAGTACACCTACTCCAGACCTTCTAAGGTTAAAATCACACTTGCTAACATGTTGATTTGGCCAAGATCAGGTACAAGCCAAAATTGTGCAACCTAAATGTGGGTTTGGCCTAGGTGCTTCTGCACCATTCAACTAAATAAGCATCAATAATTAGGATTTTTCAAATTTTATGAGGTTTATAAGTCTTCAATTTTATTGATAACATGAAATATATGTATAGACACCATTTACCTTTTTCATGAGTTAATTATGGGAATCGTCATGCTAGGGGGTTTTGGATGATCTCAACATGCTCACACTCATGATAGGTACAACACAACTCCTTATATTCAAGTTCATGTTTCTAATTATTTTCTAGTATCCCTTGCACAATATACTTCATAGTTGTGTTGGATGGATTGGTTTGATTGAGTTGGTCAATTTTATTAGATTTCATCTTTAATGGTTTATTTTATGGAGGATTTGTGCAAGAAGATAGGGTTACCCTCTATTATTTTGACACATGTATTTGGTCAAGCACATTTTGGTTTTGGCCTTGGTTTTAAGTATGAAATATCCTCTTGTGCTAGAATAAATTATTCTCGATGGGTGTTAACACATAGGCCATTTAGATTAATGAGTTAACTCTAGTCACATAAGGGATAAGGACCTAGGAGGATGTATAGATTAGAATTAGGATTGATATAAATGGGTCTAGGATTTAATATTATAGAGTTTTTAGGTATGGATGGATGAGTAGATAGACTATGATCATTTTGGGTAAGTGGTTAAGATGAGAACTAATGTGGATGGATGGAGGATTGGATATTTTAGGATTTATAGGATTTGATGGATATAATTAATAGGGATGGATGTTCATGATTGAATGGTTTGGGACCTATACGAATAGATGGTCAAATCAACGGATGAGAAATTATAGGTTTAGATGGAATATTATTTATAGACATGAATGGATTAGGTTTACAATTAATATGGATGGATGAAGGATTTAATGATTTGGGATTAGGATTGGTAAGGATGATTGGAGGTTCTAACATATTTTATGGATGGGGACTAGCCATGTATACCTCTTTATTTCGGAGGATTTTCCTACCTATGTCTTCAAGGTGATAGTTTGTGGAAAGCTTGGATCTAATGATTATAAGATACCTAATCATGGAATCACTTTCTTTCCTTAGGATATAGTCTTGTAGATTATTTTCTTGGCCACAAGGATGACCAATAGATTTTGGGCTTGGGCTAGCAAGATAAATTGTGCTAGGACTTCCTTGGCCTATAGGCTGTTAATGGTTTATAGCTAGAAGACTAGGAGTTATGATAAGATTTCTTGAGATAATATCATCTAAGGGATCATTAGTAAAATATTCTTGGTCAACAAGACTATCATCATCATCATAATGTTTAAAGGGGTTTTTAGATTGGTATATTTGATTTGTAATTGTTGGACTCAAGGAACACTAAGACGGGGGGGGTGAATTAGTGTTCCACAATATTTAAATTTCAATTCAAATCATAAACCATTTACAACATTTCAATAGAAGTAAAGATGCAAGCAAATGAACGAAACCAACAAGAAACCATAACACCAAGATTTTTATGTGGAAACCATATTAGGGGAAAAACCACGGTGGAGGTTAATCCACAATTTATACTCTGTTAAAAGTATGAAGAAAAAGGGAATGCACATGCATTTAGGCACACTTCCTAGAGCTCACTACTTATAAGAAGGAAGGCTCACTGCCTTAAAAAATGTTTGGATTACAAAAAAAGGTTGAACTGAGAAAATAGCATCTAAAAATTCTTGGTATCAGTTCCATTGAAGCTCATAGATCAGATTCTGGACCTTCTATCTGATTATGCACTTCATTTTTCTCTGCCTTAATTCACTTCACAAAAATCCTCTTTTGCACAAGAAAAATGTGCTCAACTGATCTTTTGATATTCACACACACATCTGATCTACTCTTCACACCCATACATCCATCAAAATGAATTACCCAAACTCACATATATATACGCTATCAAGGATTTAGTCACTTTATGTCGGCTTCAACAAAATAAAAGATATTTTCCAATTGTCAACTCAATCCATATTTGATATTCAATGCATCCCCATCAAAGTCAGCTAATGTTATGCTGGGACCCAAAAAAAATGCTCGAACATAGAAATATTTAAACAATTACTCCTTACACATCCACGACATGCCATATACATTGAGTCGGCCACCATGAACAAATAAACAGAAAAATCATCCTGCCAGATCTCCTAACTCAACCATCGATTAATGCGACAACACAAAACTTAACAATAAGATAATATAGATGTTCACCAACCTTCCCCGAGATCCACAACCTAAAATGATAATCCGGTGAAGCATACAGATCGACATACTAACCAGATACCCTGTTCATCATTCTCACTTTTGGTAAAGCTCTGTTCTTCACTTTGCCTGTTGGTAGGAAAAAATTCTAATATGTGGACCGGAATAATGATGTAGGTTGCCAGCAATGACAACACTAGAAGCCATATGCCAACAATCTTCCCCTTTGGCATTGATGGCAACACTTAGTGAAAAATGACTAAGTGTCAGAACCAATATGATTACGCTACCAATTTTCAAATTTTCAAATTTTCAAAACACAACTCCCCCTTAGAGAGATAAGGAATTTTTCACTGCTCTCTCTCCCCCTTTGAAATCAATGACAAACATATTTTTTATCGCACTTCCTCTCCCTTTCAAAAAATTGATCAAATTTTGAATAAATACAACTGCTACTTGAGTCACAAAATTATCTTGTACTTATCTTTCATTTTCGAAAGAAATTTCTTCCAACCTTCTGCTGCAATCCTAATGATTAAGATCAAGCTATTGTTCTTTGATGTTCAGTTGATAATCTAGATGAGGGACTCCAGAATTGTGATTTCCTCTGCTAATTTCTCTCCTTTCCTTAGGAACCTCAATCAACTGCTCCTACCTACATTTGGTTAAATCCTTCACCTTCCAAAAGGCATTCACAAGGTTGTTTCTGGTGAACAAAACTTTTGTAAACTCAGACTACAACACTTGAATCCTTTTCTTGGTGACACCATCCTGATCCTAAAACATGTTATAATATTTACCAATTTTGTTCAGCTCAGATTCAATCTACTCCAGCTTATCTTTGTATCTCCCAATTGCATGAGACCAATGAAGATAATAGTTGTAGATGTTATTGGCTATATTTATGTATTGCCTCAACTAAAGATGCAATTGTAATAGTTCAAAAATAGGTTGTGGGCCACCATCTATCTTCTATATTTTTCTCTGTGGATAGTGAATCCACTTGGATAGTGAGTCAACCTACACAATGAGAACTTCTTTAAATATACTAAAAGTGGTTATAATATATTGTGAGCTAACTTTCACCATGGTTTTTTCCATTTTTGGTGTTCCACACAAAAATCTTGGCGTTCATGTGTTGTGTGATATTGTGGATGTTTCATGATTTCTTTCCTTACTACAGTTGAATATGCATTAGTAATTGCATGTTTAATGTTTGAATGGTTTAAGAAAATATTGATTCACCCCCTCTTAGTATTTTGGGTGTTCAACAATTGGTATTAGAGCCTGGTTCCTCAGAAGGAGCTTAACCTCTTTGGGAAGGTCTTGGAGATTGAACACATGGCTGACAAAAAATTTCCTATTCCCTTGGAAGAGATTCCAATAGATAGATTTATAGAAGAAGATTTTGTGGTTGACAAAGATGGAGAACTCAAAGTTGCTATTGAAGATCTAGAAAGAATTGAAGGCAAAAATAGATATTTGAAGGAAAATGTCAAAGAAGCAAATGAGTGTATCAAAAAAATGAGAGTAAATCAAAAAGTTCAAAGAAAGGAAAAAGGAAGTCAGTGAGAATTTGAAACAAGAAAATGAAACTATCACTAGACTGAGAGTACAAGTTGAAGAAAAGAAAAGAGTTGAGGGATGTTTGAATGAAATGGTGAAAATAAAATCTGATGAATGAATAAGGCTTGAACACGAAGTGGTAAACCTAAGATCATATTTGGAGAAAGAAAGGAGCCATGAAGGAAAATTGAAGATGAGTTCTACAAAGCTTGATGAAATGATTACAAATCAGAAAACATCCAAAAAAAAAGGTGGCTTAGGATTTGAAAAAGGTGAAAGCTCAAAAGTAGATCAGACACCTAATGTAGAAGAGAAGATCAATGAACCAAAGAATACTAAGACAAGAAGAAAAATGGTAAGATCCAAAATCAAAGGAATGATGCTAGAAGACCACCACTTAGACAACCAAATGCACAAAGGTACTCATCTTTCAATGGTTTTTGCTATTTTTTCAATAAATTTAGAAATAAGGCAATGGAATGTAGAAACAAAATGAATTAGAATGTTCCATCCCTTTCTGGTTAAATGTTTTACATGTAAGATATTTGGACATAGAGTTGATGAATGCATAATTCAAATGATGAATGGCTACACTAATGGTAGAATGATCCAATTTTTAAATGGTTATTGTTATACATGCAATGGATTTGGACAAAAAGCTAATCAATGCAGATTAAGATTGAATGGAAGGAATGCTATTAAAAAGAATGTTGTATGCTACAATTGCAATAGACCTAGACACATTTGAAATTTTTGCAAAAGTAGAAATACAAGGAAGGATAATCTAGTAAAGAAGAATGAACTTGTGAAAAATATTGATCCTAAAGAGATAAAGAAGGAGATGAATAAGATTTGGAAAAAGAAGGAAGAGAAAGAAGTCAAAGAAGAATTTGTACCATTCTCTAGTGCAAATGTTTCCTCTAGAAACTAAGTTGAGAGCTTTGGATTAGGGGGAGCTTTAATGGAAATATTTTGTCCCCTGCCAAAGAGGAGGTGTTGATGCTGCAATGTGAAGATATGTGATATAGATCAACATGCTTGATCTATTTGTGAATATTGCAGAATAAAATGTAACATGCAAAATTTTGTAGAGCTTCAAAAGTTGTCTACATATACAGATAAAGTGTTACCAACTTTATGGGTTGAAGAATTCAATGTAGAATTAGGTCAAATCAAAAGGTTATAAGTGATTTCACTAAGGAAAATTCATTTCAAAAAAGCATTCAAGAAGGAGCAGAGCAACAAAGATAGAATTCAAAGTATTCAAGGTGATTTGTGTTTCAATGCATCAAAACCCTAGTTCAACAAGAAAAGAAAAAGGTATTTATGAATATGTTTACCCTAATTTTTGAAGAAATTTTCTTGGAAATAGTGTGAATCTATTTTGCAATGGATACACCGAGGGTTATAGAGGTTGCAAAGAAACCACAACCAAATTCAAAAGGTATCCAAAAGCCATAGAATATGACCTATTAGGTGCATTCTCACATATTGCATATGGGGTTTTACCAATTGAAGATATTAGGGATTATATTCATGGAAAAATGGAAGAACGATCCTCACACTAAGTTAGGAGATACATGGGAAAATGAGTTAACAAGAGATGACTTCACCCTAAATCCAAAATATAAAAACCTAGTTGAGAATAAATTGGATCTATGGCAATGGTTCCCTAATTTCTATTATGATTTCAAGTGGATCAAAATGGATTTGAGCACAATAAATGATCAATTTTTTTGGACTAATATGCCTAATATGATCACTAAGGAAGTAATAAGAGAAGTCATTGGTCTATGCTCCATCAGACCCATCCCTATTTTGAAATATGTTAAAAATGAAGGTTATGGAGAGAATAGGTTCAAAATATGACAAGAGATCCCTTGTAGTAAATCCCATCAGAAATATAGCTATGAGATACACAACTATGATGATTGGTTATAAAATTTATTATACAAATAGAGACAATTTTGTATCTTCCACTACAATCAATGTGGCATATGAGATGGTAGAAAATGGTGAAGACTATGACTTGTGTAGTTCAGGCTATCTTCTATATTTCATTTTCCCTTTTAGTTTGGTAAGAGATAGCGTGAACTACTCCTTTAGATTCTTTCCTATCTTGAGACTCAGAGACCATGGCACCCTTAATGCACTCAATCATCTCTTCAAGAAACACATGGCACCCTTAATGCACTAAAATAAGTACTTAGTGTGCTTTTGATCAGGCCCTACTCATAAGACGTCCTCTTAGACCATATGTCAGCAATTTTCTAAATAAATGACCACCGATACAATTGTAAACTATTAGCACAACTACTGACAACTTCCTACATTTCGGTGCCAACTATTGATAGGGGGAAAAAGGATTTTCTTGAAAAACTCCCCCTAGGCCAATCACCTAAGATCAATTTCCAGAGGAATTACTAGAAACTACTTCTGGTGCGGGCTTATTTCCTTCATTAGATTCACTCTTCCTTACCCATGTTTTTTTCATCTGATCTCTTATCTCTTCCGCAGTCACTTTCCCTTTTCCTTTATCATCCTTTTGTGAAATTATTCCTTTGTATACCAGACCTCTTCTATCCATGTTTTTGTTCCTTCATAATCTTGCAATGTGACCAAATCTATTGCAATTGTACCACACAGGATTTCTTTATCTAGACCATTCACTCCATTGATTTCCTCTTGATTTGCATTTATTAGAAATATGCCCAAATCTTCCACAAGTGTAGCATTTAACATTATTTACACTACAGACATACTTATGCATTCAATTGACTTATGACCAAACTTGTTGCAACTAAAACACTGACCAGGAAATGATGGACTACTTGAATTTATTTTACTTCTACACTAAGAAGCCATATGACCAAATTTATTACAAGAAAAGAAGTAAGCATTAAAATTTTGAGCATTGGGTTGTCTTACTGGATTCCTTTTTCCTTTGTTCATCTAATTTCATTGTCTAGAATCCTCATGTTTAGATTCAAAGCTTTCTCCCTTCTCGTATCCAAGACCTCACTTGTCATTTGCATCATTATGTCTTTTATTCAACTCATCAAGCTTAGCATAATTGATCTTGAAATTCTCCTTGTATTCATTTGGAGTAGTGAGTTCATCTCTGAGAATAACTATCTATCTTTCAAGCTCTTGTTCATTATTTCTGGATTGTTGCAGTTCAATCTCCAGCTGAATGAATCCACTGTTAACTCTACTGCATTCTTCAGATCTTTCTTTTAAGGACCGGACCATATTCTCCTCATTCTTCCTTCTTTCTTCAATCTCCTTAGTTTGCCTCATCACCATATATTCCATCTCAAGCTTTAGGGTAGCATTTTCTCTAGCAAGCTTTTCACATGCTTTAGTTATTTCTTTTAGGGTCTGATTCAGGTGAACATCTTCCAAGCTTTTACTTTCTTTCTGCTTCAACGGATCATATAGTTCCTTCCTCTTTTCTCTTGACTCATTGATTTTATCCTTCAATGATTGAATAAATTTCTCAGCATCTTCAAGATTTGCTGTTAATTCCATGTTTTTTCTTTAGACTAATCAAGATCATCAAGTGCCACTAAAAGCTGTTGTTGAAGACTACTAGAGTCCATTGCATTCCAAGATCCACCTCAAGTTGTTAAACTTCTTCAGAGGAACCTACTTTGGTACTAATTGTTGGACTCAAGGAACACTGAGAGGGGAGGGGGTGAATCGGTGTTTTCCACTATTTAAATTTCAATTCAGATCTTAAACCATTTACAACATTTCAATAGAAGTAAAGATGCAAGAAAATGAAGGAAACCAACAAGACACCATAACACCAAGATTTTTACATGGAAACCTTGTTAGGGGAAAAACCACGGTGGAGGTTAATCCACAATTTATACTCTATTAAAAGTATGAGGAAAAAGGGAATGCACATGCATTCAGGCACACTACCTAGAGCTCACTACTCAGAAGAAGGAAGGATCACTGCAATGTTTGGATTAAAAAAAAAGGTTGAACTAAGAAAATAGCATCTACAAATGCCTGGTATCAGTTCTGATGAATCTCAAAGATCAATTTTGGACCTCCTGTCTGATTCTGCAGTTCGCTCTACTCTACCTTAAGTCACTTCACAAAAATCCTCTTCTGCACAAGCAAAATTCACTCAACTGATCTTTTGATATTCACAAACACATCTAATTTACTCTTCACACCCATACATCCATCAAAATGAATTAGCCAAACTCACATATATATCTGCTATCAAGGATTTAGTCGCTTTATGTTGGCTTCAACAAAATAAAAGACATTTTCCAATTGTCAGCTCAATCCATATTTGATATTTGATGCGTACCCATCAAAGTCAGCTAATGTTATGTTGGGACCCAAAACAAAATGTTGGAACACATAAATATTTAAACAATTACTCCTTACACATCCGCGACATGCCATATACACTGAGTTAGCCACCATGAACAAATAAACAGAAAAATCATCCTGTCAGATCTCCTAACTCAACCACCGATTAATGCAACAACAAAAAACTTAACAATAAGATAATATAGTTGTTCAAAAACCTTCCCCAAGATCCATAACCTAAAATGATAATCTGATGAAGCATATAGATCGACATACTAACTGGATACCCTGTTCTTCATTCTCACTTCCAGTAAAGCTCTATTCTTCACTCTACCTGCCAGTAGAAACAAATTCTGATCTACAGACTGGAATAATGACTTAGGTTGCCATCAATGACAACACTAGAATCCATATTCCAAGAGTAATTACCATGAGTTTTATTTAGATTTTGGGTGGGGTTTTAGCTTGCTCAATAAACTTGTTAAACTAGTAGTTCATGCTTCTTGTTTTGGTTAGGCTTTAGATTTTAATTTTTTAGATGTTGGGTTTTATGCAATCTTGGCACAAGGGGGAAGACAAAGTACACATACAATAACCTAGATTATTCAAGTGGGTGTGTACATAGTTGTGAACCCACTAATAATGTATTTTCTAGGCATGGAAAGTAGGTACCATGAGGAGGCACTAACCAATTTTGATCCGCAACATAACACAAGGCTATGAAAGGAGAGCATATGTAGCCTCAATCTAATTTATATGGTCACATGATGAATCATTTCCTAGGGCTAACCAATTACTAGTGCATCACAAATACATATAGTTAGAGTCCTCTAACTAGGCTTGTACAAGGTTCACTAACAAGAGTCCTCAATATTACTAAAGATATGTAAATCCAAAGTCTTTGAAATGAGGGGTATGCCTAATTGGTTGGTGTAATCTAGGGTAACTCACTTTCCACCCTCACTTTGTAAGGTATAATGATCCTTGCAATCTTAGCTAGAAATAATGTATATATCCCTCAATAGGAGAATCTTTCAATTCTTTCCCAATTTTTATTCCCCACTAGTACATGAGGATTCAAGTCACCCACTTGGTGATGAAATCCAAGTTAGGCGAACTAAAATTAAATAAATAAATAAGAAAGAGTGTTTTTTATTCTCAAGATCATGAAATTGTGTGAGACTAGAAGAGCATACACACTCTAACTTCAAGTGACAAGAAAAAAATGAAAGCACTTTTGATCTTCAAGATCACCAAAAGATGCAAGAAGAAATCATATATGGGTTTTCAAATCACAAAAAGAAAAGAAAACAAGTTCATTTACAAAGTGTGAAGTGTGAAGGTGAATGAATAGAAATTTTTTTAGTTCCCAAAATCACCTTTTGATGCAAAGGAAGAGCATACACACTTGTTGAACCCACTAAACTAGCAAAACCATTTAATTTCCTCTTAGAACATTAAATGAAAAAAATAAAAAAATATTTCACAATTTGAACCTTGGCCAAATGACTTTGCAAAAATGTTTCAAGATTTGAGCCATACCCCTACTCTTATAATTGGAACTAGAATATATATATATATATAATGGATGAGCTTCTCTATAAAAACAATATACACACATATCGACCCTTTGGTGAAATGGTGGGGCTTCTTTCCTGTCGAGCCTCGTGGGGTCACTCTCTACCGCGTCAACAATGGAGTTTGTTATTTACCCTCATATTAAGGGGAGGTTCCTTGGTGAATTGGTGGGGCTTCTTGCCTATAGTGCCAACAACCAAGGCCCAAACCTTAATATTAAATTTTTAAAGAATTTATTAGACAATATCATGATTGTGAAAGAAGAATGCATTCGGAGGTGTTGGGTCCCTGCTAGGGCAGCGATGCCCTAGCTTCGCTTTGCTTTCCTTGGCTGCGTCTGTGTGCTCTGCTCTTGCTCTTCTGCGTTGGTGTGTGGTCTTTCCCTTTCTCTACTGCGTTGGCTTTATCTGTGACCTCCTTCCTGCGTTTGAGTGTGGTGGGGGTGTTCGGGGTGAGTTTTGGTGCCTCAGGAGTTTTTGGAGGTGATTTCCAGGGTGATTTCTCAGGTGTGTGGGGTCTGCTGTGTGTGGATTGTGGTGTGGGGTCTGTTGCGGGGATTTTGAGGAGTGGGGTCCTTCTGGTGGGGTGTGGAGGTTAGTGGGGTCAATTTTGTTTTGGCTTGGGGTGCCAGGTGTGGAAAGATGGTTGATGTCTCCAAGAGCTTGGTGATTCCGGCTGTGACGCCACCTCTGGGCTTTGCTAAGGACATGCATGCTTTGATGATGAATAACTCTTTTGTGGGTGAGAGCTCTAAGCTCAAGAAAGTGAATGGTTGTTTGTCATGGAGTCACACTCGTCCGGTTTTGGTTATCTCTCCAGAATCGGTGCACGAGGAATTTTCTTATTGGACTCAACACGTTTTTATTTGTAAGTTTTTGGGTATTCGTGTCCCCCTCTCGACTTTGGAGTCCTGGATGCGTTGTTCCTGGAAAGTTGAAGGTGACTTTGATATTTTGGTGGTGGGGAACGAGTTCTTTATGGTTGATTTTTCTTACATTTCATATCGTAATCGTGTTTTTGAGGGAGGGCCGTATTTTTACAATCATGTGGGTTTATTCATGAAACCCTGGCATGGGGGTTTCAATGCGGCTGAGGATTTGCCTTCTCGGGTTCCTATATGGGTTCGCCTACCATGGCTACCTTTGGAGTTCTGGAGAGAAGATATTTTGTAACAGATAGCAGCCTTGTTGGGGAAGCTGGCTGCCATTACTCAGAATACTTTGGATAAAAAGGTATTTTCTTTCGCTCGCATTTGTGTTGAAATTGATTTAAATAATCCATTGCCA
The DNA here is from genome assembly GCA_007258455.2 of Sequoia sempervirens. NCBI lineage: Eukaryota > Viridiplantae > Streptophyta > Pinopsida > Cupressales > Cupressaceae > Sequoia > Sequoia sempervirens. The sequence goes on along the minus strand of VDFB02281492.1, from coordinate 616,434,718 downwards.
GATTCTTTGGAGATTTTTATTGGCTCTACCTTGTGGATTCAATAGTTAGATTATGAGTCCCTTCCTTTCCGTTGTCGGTTTTGTCATGAGTATGGACACCTTCAGTGTCAGTGTCCTCGGGCATCTAGAACGACTAGGGTCCCTTCTTCTCCATCATCAGGGCCTTCGGTGGAGAAGGAAAATAAAAGCAAGGTGTCTATGGCTGAAGGGGGAAAGGTGGAGAGAGGGCCTAATAAGGATGGCTTCATTCCTGCTAAACCGAAAGCTAAGGGGAGAGGTCAGAAGCGACCCTTTAAGGATAAGTAGAGTGATCAGGGATTCAATCGCTTTGAGGTTTTGGATAATCAAGCCTTGGAGGCGGGGATTCCTGTTGAGATCTTGTCTGGGGCTACTTGTATGGATACAGGGCTGGAATAGGCAATTGTTGTTAGGGACACTTCTCTTCCTTTGGAACAGGGAGGGTTTGGGCCTACTGACACTTCGGCTGGTTTAAATGATGATATTATTTTAGCAGACTTAGCTAAGGAGGCATTGTCTTCAGGAAAAGGTCGGGGATCAACTTCTTATCTAGGAGTGCTCCAATGCCCTCTTAAGAAGGGGAATTTTGATAAGTCTCCTAAAGTTGGTCGCAAGAAGGATGTGGGCAAGATTAAATCTATTGGGGATTTGTTAGTGGAATCGGGCTCTGTTAAGACCTTGGATGCCCACTTTGCTTAGCCTTCCCCATGATTATTCTTTCTTGGAATGCAAGGGGGATGAATAGCGCCTCCCGTCGAAAAGCTATTCAGGATTTGATTGGGGTACATTCTCCAGATATTTTTTGTGTGCAGGAGACTAAGCTTCAGGTGGACTGCATGCTTTAGTATGCTCCTTGTATTTGGTTTTCTGGTCAATGTCAGTGTATTGGCTCTAGGGGAAGTTCTGGAGGTTTGGCACTTTTTTGGGATCCTCGTAAGGTTGTTCCTCGCTGGTGGATTTCTAGCCATTCCTCTATCTCAATGGTGGCCTCAGTTTTGGACTCTGGTGAGACTATTTTGGTTAGCAATGTTTATGCTCCAGTTGACATCCATGGTAAAAGCCAATTTTGGGCCCATATCACGTTTGTTAGGTCTCGTGCTCCTTATTTTCCTTGGATCTTAGCTGGTGATTTCAATTCTATCTTGTGTCTGGAGGAGAAAAGAGGAGGATTTATGAGACTAAGTCCTGCTTCAGATTTGTTCTAGGCTAGTGTGGCTTCTCTTGCTCTTGTTGATGTCAAACCTTCTAATGGCTTATTTACTTGGAATAATAGGCAGAGTGGGTCGGAGGCGATTTTTGAGCTGTTGGACAGGTTTCTTATTTCTAGTTTTTGGGTTGGGGGCAGTGTGGTTATTTGCTCTAAGATTCTTGATTGGTGTGGCTCTGATCATTGGCCAATTAAGTTTTCAACTTCTCCTTTCCCTAATCAAAGAATTCTCCTTTCAAATTTCAGCTTATGTGGCTTCATGATTCTTCTTTGTATAATATTGTTGCTCAGTGGTGGCGGGATGGAGCCCCTGCATATGGTACAACTATGTATTCTTTTGTTAAGAAGTTGCAATGTGTTAAGTTTCATCTTAAGAGATGGAATAGGCTATGTTTTGGCAATTTTCGTGCCAAGAAAAGGGAAGCGCAGGAGCGTCTTGCTGTTATTACTCGCTAGATTAGGGATCTTGGTTTTTCAGAAGCTCTTGGGCATGCTAAGTTCTAGGCTCTTAAATCTGTGGAAGAGTGGGAGCTTCGTGAGGAGATATTCTGGAAACAGAAGGCTCGGATTGACTGGCTTCAAGAGGATGACAGGAATACTGCCTTCTTTCATCACTCTGTGCAGGCTCATCAAAATAAGTGTTATATCTCTTCTCTCGTTAACTCTAAAGGCTTAGTTTTATCCTCACAATAGGCTTTATCCAGAGAATCTCGCCTATTCTTCTCTACTCTATTTACTGAGGATTCTCTTCCTGCTAAGGTTGATGAGAATATGATTCTTGCTTGTATTCCTTCTTTGATCTCTAATGAGCTGAATGCTTCTCTCATACGCCTGATTACTCTGTCTCAAGTGGAAGAGGTTGTGTTTGGGATGAATAAGGGGAAGGCTCCTGGCCCCGATGGGTTCCCAGTTGAATTTTTCCAGGAGTTTTGGGAAATTGTGAAGCTAGATTTGTTGGAAGTTGTCTGTGAATCTTTTCATAACAAGCAGATGCTTCGGGCCCTGAATGCTACTTTTTTAGTCCTCATTCCTAAGAAGGAGGGTGCTGATAGGTTTGAGTTTTTTCGACCTATTGCGCTCTACAATGTGGTGTATAAGATTATTACGAAGCTGATTGCTAAGCGGCTTAAATCTTGCTTGCCTATTGTTATTTCTGAGGAGCAAGGAGGTTTTGTGGCTGGTTGTCAAATTTTGGATGGGGTGGTGATTGCCTCTGAGGTCATTCATTCCATGGCGACCTCCAAGGATAAGTCTATGTTCATCAAGATGGATATGGAAAAAGCGTATGATAGAGTTAAATGGAGTTTCCTTCAGAAGATTTTGTTGGCCTTTGGGTTTTCTTCTGAGTGGGTGAGTTGGACTATGAGTTGTGTGATTTCCTCCTCATTTTTTGTCATTGTGAATGGTGAACCTTCAGAGCTGTTTGGTGCTACCAGGGGCCTTCGTCAAGGGGACCCACTCTCTCCCTATCTGTTTATTATTATGGCAAAGGGGCTGGGTCCCTTTCTTAAATCTCAGGTCTCTCTAGGTGGGATTCATGGTTGGCAATGGGGGATGGGTCTGCCTACTCTTTCTCACCTCCAGTTTGTGGATGACACCTCTCCTATGGGGTTGACTCGTCTTCGTGAAGCTGAATCCTTTAGGCAAGCTTTGGACATCTACCTTGCTGCTTCGGGTCAGAAAGTTAATGAGCAGAAGTCTTCTATTTTTTTCTTTAATACTCCTTTGGCCATCCAAAGGAGAATTGTTGCTATTTTGAGGTTTCAAATTGGATCTCTCCCCTTTGTCTATCTAGGGATTCCTCTTGCTATTGGCCGTCAACCCAGATCCTCTCGGCAGATGTTGCTTGATAAGTTGAGGAAGAAGGTAACACATTGGACTCATCGGTGGTTGTCTACTACTGCTAGAGTTACCCTCCTTCAGTCTGTTATCCAGGCCCTTCCCATCTACAGGTGTTTTGTTCAATCGGCCCCTATGTATTTCCTTTGGGAATTTGATGCTCTCTCTCGGTAATTCCTTTGGAGTGGTAACTTGATGACTTCTAAGTGGAGCCTTGTTAAATGGGATTCTGTGTGTAGACCAAAGCAGGAGGGTGGTCTCGGTTTACGCTCTTCTATTTTGAATGTGCAAGTTCTTGCAATGAAGCTTTACTAGCGCTGGTGTACTAATCAACACCAATTGTGGGCTCATTTTCTTAACTATAAGTATCTTCATGGTGTTGCTTCTCATGAGGTTCCTCACTATCCTCTAAAGGGGAGTGATTCTATGATTTGGTCTACTTTGAAAGTGGGAGCTCAGTTGGTTAAGCATGCACTTTTTTGGATCTGTCATTCGGGATCACAGGCTCTTTTTTGGTGGGATTCTTGGGATGGTCACCCACCTATTCTTTCTGCTTTTCCTCATCTTCAACCCCTCTATGATGTTTTTACTGCTGCTGGTTGGGACACCGTTGAGCATTACAAGATTGCTGAGCATTGTGGCTTTGTTGTTTCTTTTCACTGGAAGCACCCTTCTGACTGGCCTCCTGGGGGCTCTCAGGGGGATAGGCGGTAGCTTGCTCAACTTTTGGCTTCCCGGGCATGTAATTCATTGAGGGGACCAGATATTTTAGCTTGGGATGGTTCTAATATGTCTGGGAAGTACTCTGTGTCTACTGGCTATAAGCAATTGGGTCGACAGTTGTTTGGGGATATTGAGGTCCCTTGGTGGAAGTATGTTTGGCATAAGTTGTCTTGGCCCAAGTGCAATTTCTTCATGTGGTTGGTGGCTCAAAACTGGTGTCTTACTTGGGATAATTTATGCAAGCGGGGTTTCCAGGGTCCCTCTTTTTGTGTGTTGTGTCGTGAGGCTGAGGAGTGTGCTTCTCATCTCTTCTTCCAATGTTCCTATGCTCGAGAGATTTGGCATCTTTGGCGGCGGGTGTGGAATATGCCCTGTAGGCATGTTTCCTCTTTGGCTGAGTTTGTGGATCGGGGGAGTAGGGCCCCTGTTTCAACTTCCTTTCTTCAAGCTGCTTAGGCGATTGGCCCATCCTTCATTATTTGGAATCTTTGGTTGGAGAGGAATCATCGGATTTTTCAGGATGTGATGATGGGAGCCCCTCGCTTGTGGTGGAAAATTTTGCATTCTTTGGGAGAAAAGATCGCGGTTAAGTGTGATCTGACTGATTCGATTGCTCCTTCTGATGTTGGTTGTTTCAACCGCCTTCATCTTCCTCCTTTGCATCGGCAGCTTATGTGCAACAGGTGTAGGCACCCAACACTGAAGGTGAATAGGGAGGGAAGATGGTCTCCTCCTCAAAGCATCCTAAAAATTAACACGAATGGCTCTTCTCGTGGAAACCCTGGTCATGCTGGAATTGGTGGTGTTGGTCGGGATAGTTCTAGGGATGTTCAATTTATTTTCTCAATTTATAAGGGTCTTCATACTAATAATCTTATGGAGGCTTAGGCAATTTTACTGGCTGTGGAGCGTGGCAGTCAGTTGGGGTGGCGCAGGATTATATGTGAATCTAATTCCCAGGTTGTGGTGAACTTGCTGAACAGGTGGAGGTTAGATGATGTTAGTTGGCACCTGGCTTTGATTATTGAACAAATTCTCAATCTTTGTGTTTCTCTTGAGTTTGTTACTTTCACTCATATTCCTAGGGAGTGGAATGGTGTTGCTGATTGTTTGGCTAAATGGGCTTTGATCATATTCATGATTGGAATTTGGTTGATCAGGGTCAATTACCTCCAGATTTGTCTCAACAGTTGGACCATTTGGTGGAGCTTGATAAGGCTATGTAATGACTTTGCTCTATAATTTTCTCTTGTTTTAATAAATTTTTACCCCTCTTTTTTGTTAATAAAAGTATGCATATAAATGAAATAGTATTTAAAAATCAAATTTACATTTAGAATCATTTGAGCATGTAGGAAAGATGTAATCTATTAAGCCCTAAATTAAACTAGTTTATAGTCATATACATGTTTAATTTTTATGTATATCAAGGAAAATGTTTATAGAAATTAAAGTTGCAAAGAATTAGTGAAATTAATACATAGAAATGGTCTAATCTATGTGGTTGCATTTTAAGGGATGATATGGAATGAGGTGTTTCATTTCTTTGGCTATATGAGGAAGTTAGGATGAATGCATTTAAGACTAAAGAACTAGTGGATGGATTTGAAATATACTATTAATTGTTGTTAGTGAGCCTTACACTTTATTAAATAATATGGTTGTAGGAGTTGTATGTATTAATTGGACATGTACTTAGGCATTGTAAAAATAGACATTGTTGTAGTAGTGTTGATCTTTGGAACAAAATCTCTCTTTGATAGGACAATCGACATTTACTATTGTTTGGAAGGGTTATATTCAGCTATGTGAAATTACTTGACTATTAAAGTCTTAGGTAGCAAGTTAAGTGGGCTTGATCTTGGGGGGAAACTTCATGGTTAAGCATGTTTGAGTCAAAGTAGTACTTGGATAGTTGACCTCCCAAAAAATTATAATGCTTCACCCCTATGAGCATCACCTAGATACAATGAGTACTAAGTGAACCATTCATGCTCATGAGAGATGGATTCATGTGAATCACTACTCATAAAATATGGATTAATTAGTATGACTCAAAAAGTATGCAACTCAATACTAATAAAACACTATAGTTTAAGACACCATGAAAAATGTGTCCTTATTATCAATATTGATGTGCTTAAATATTAGCACTTGAACTATTTAGACTCTTGGAAACAATACACCATTTATACCTCTCATTCCTCCAACACCCTCCTCTCTAACAATAAGTTAATTGACTAATTAAAAAAAATCAAACCTTTCTAGTTGGACTTTTGCAATACCCCATAAATAGTGTGTACTTTGTATTTAGACATATTTCACAATTGTGTGTTTAAGCATAGACAAAATCAACAACAAAAGATCTCCATACTTTTGTGATGGCCTATAAATAGTGTGTACTCTAAATACAGACATATTTCACAATTATGTTATGTCAACAAATAGACAAAATCAACAACAAAATGTCTCGATACTTTTGTGATGCCTCATAAATAGTGTGTACTCTAAATATTGACATATTTCACAATTATGTTATGTCAAGAAATAGACAAAATCAACAACAAAATATCTCTATACTTTTGTGATACCACATAAATAATGTGTATTCTAAATATTGACATATTTCACAATTATGTTATATCAAGAAATAGACAAAATCAACATCAAAATATCTCATACTTTTGCAATGCCTCATAAATAGTGTACTCTATATTTAAACATATAGTGTACTCTGTATTCAAACATATTTGATTACTGTATTATAGGTATCTAGACATAGAAAAAACCATTGTTCCAATGCCCCATAAACAGTGTGCTCTGTATTCAGACATATATCGGACATAGGCAAAATCAAAATCAACAGCTAAAAAAACTTCTGTATTTTCATTGAAAAATGGGTATTTTTGTAAAACCATACACCATTTCAAATTGTACAGAGAAATTCCTGGTTTGCAAAACAATACTCCTATTCAAAAATTACTACTCATAACCCCTTGAAGCTACTGGGGTGCACTTGAAACATGGGCAAATTTTGGTAATTAGGCTATATCTTCCAAATTTTGAATACCCATAAGCTTTAAATTATTCTCAGCCTCCACCTGTGAAGTAGTCATGGGCTTACTCTTTGGTGCAAACATTTTAGAAAGAGGGACAACAATCTGATTATGTATCAGTTTGCTCAAATGTTGTCCTCCCTCTTTCAGGGACCTCACCATTTCAGCCAATGACTGAGCCATGAAAGCAAAGATCTGCCTCCTTATATTCCCTCTCTTTGGTGGGAGCCTTCTGATCGGCCTCCCCTCAATCTTCCCATTGTCTATCTCACCAGATACCGCTAAATATTCCCCTCCCAAGCAACAAGCTTTTCTCTCCACCATCTCCACACTTTGCCTGCTACCCATCTGCTCTCTAATGATTTTCTCAAAATTAATTACAGAAATTAAGAGGAAACAGCTGCGAAACCACAAAAAGCTCTGGTGTAACATATAAAACCTGCACTGTATAAAAGCCCACAAAACTCCGGCAATGCCCGGGTATTGCCAGGCTGGATGCTTAGATGTATTTTAATTAATTATTATTTTTGTCAGAAGGTATTATATTGGTATTATTCAATATGTTCTTTTTAAGGTAAGCAGAGATTTTGAAAGGGCATAGATCTTTCTACAAAAAGTTAAAAAGATAGACATTAAGCATCTTAGGACAGCAAATAATTCAAGAGAAACAACAACGTTCAAAAAACGAGGACACTACATAATCTGACAATTTGCCAACCCCAAGTCAGGGTGGTTTGAAGCCAAATTGTCCAACAATCTTTGCTCAACCCTGGTACAAAGATCCAACTGTCCTAAACTTTTTTTTTGGAACAAGAAATATTTGTAAGATCACTCTAGATATATATTTTTTGGTAAATAAGAGGCCAAGGCCAAGATTATTTATAAATCAAGATAGTACATCTGGAAACATATAAATGCAGTTTATAAGTATCTTTCAAATGCTGCACAAAAACAAAGATTCAGAGCATTCTTTCCATACAGCCCAAAAACTAATAACAACATAAAGATATTCAACAGTCCGTAAAGGAACAGCCAAAAACAAAAACCCTCCACCATTTACTTCTACCTGCTGCCTAGCAGACTTCGAGCGACGGGTATCACCAAGGGATTTAAGAATAACCGCAAGTTTCATCATTTTCTAACCACTAATTTTCTTCGAAGCCTTCCACTGCTAACTTAGATAACTCATCAGCCTCCTTGTTTGCCTCCCTATAGGTATGGTTGATGGTGTAGCACTCAAAATAAGCTAAGATTGACATTATTCTGTCCAAAAGAGCTTTTAATCTCCAGTTTGGAGTCGTTGCTGATCTTACTGCATTGACTGTTATGGCTGAGTCTCCTTCGATCTCAAGATTCATAACTTTCCTCTTTTTACATTCAATTAGTCCGAGATAAAATGCATTGAATTCTGCAATATTATTAGTATCTTTTGGAAGAGGAACAGCTAACTTGCCAATGGTGAACCCCTTATGATCTCTGATTATGCAACCTGCTCCCGAAGGGCCAGGATTTCCTTTGGAAGCCCCATCAAAATATATCTAGAGATCACTCTAGATATATTTAATATGTTGTGTAAAATTGAATAAATTATAAAAGATATTAAATAAATTATAAATTCTATCTTAAAAATTTTACATAGAATCTTTTTTTGCAATGATTTCTGGATTTGACTGTGTGAGAATTTTTGCATCAACCTTTTGGATCATACTTCATGATCCATCATCACAATGAAAATAAAGAGCACAAGGGGGAAAGCAAAGAGCATTATATCCTCCTTGTGCTCTTTGCTTTCATCATGATAATGGATCACAAAGTGTGTCCGTTGATGCAAAAATTCTCACACAATCAAATCCACAAATCATTGCAAAAAAACAATATGAATTGTGAAAACTTGATATCATTAATAGAATCTTCTATTAAAAAATTTATACTCAGAACTTTTTAACCATATCCAATGTATAAAGGAGTTTTTTAATTGCAGTAGGATATAGTGATTGATTTATGTAAAGCAGGTTGGTTGTTTATGAACTTCATTCTTTTTGGAAAATAAAATTAGTCTAACTCAAATAACCAACTAATAACGTTTGAATGTCTCAACCACCAAATCGGACAGACGTTTTCTTGTATGGCAAGCCACATGATAAACATGTGAACAGCGGTCATGACCCAAAATAACTGGTATCGAAAACACACGGCAGTGTGTAACTGAACTTTAAATATCTCGTACGTTTTTTCCTTCTTATTGGCTTGTACCACTCCTGCTATATTATAATGTTAGGCACCAGATATAATAAAAATTTATATATTATTAATTTATATATTATTAGGTTTTTTTTGTTTGTTGGTGAAGTTAAATAGTTGTAATGAGCTAGCAAAACTTAAGTCTTGTTGAGTGCAAGGTCCATCCTATAGGGTGAGGTTGAGATCATGTCATGGATAATTTTGGTGTGATAGATACACCTGAATTCTCAACTCTAACAAAAAAAAAAGGTATATTGTATATGGTTATATTTTATATAATGAGAAGTGTATAAGTGGTGATTCTTTCTAAAAGTTGGTGAGACTAGATGTCAAACACTCTTTCATCTTTAATATTGACAAGTGAATGAGAAATAAAAAAATATTTCAATTATTAAGTGTTACAATTATACATTCAACAAATCAACTACTTTCATGTGTGTCACAAAATCATAAGAGATCACTTGCACCTATAGCACAACTTTGCATTCACTCAAGTGTAAGTATGGTAGTGCTTGTTTTTTCTCTTCATGACCATTAGTTGCAGAAAATCTACATTTCATCTGTTAAGCATCTCTAACTCATCATTTGTAAGATCCTCCCAACTAATTTTATCTTGGAGCATGTTGAGTTTAGGATTCAAAAGTGCAGGCCTAGCAATCAACCATTCTAACTAATTATTAGATGCAACAAATACCTTGTATTTGACTATAAGTGGTTGTGTGTAGTCTTGAGTTAAACATTCAACGTCAATTATGACAATACTAATTCACTCTATTGATTCTTAAAATTCTTTATATGCCTACTCCAATACTTCTTCCTTTTTTCTTTTGCATGATTTTGAAAGTAAGGAGAGTTGCCAAATACACTTCCTACACTTGTCTATGAGAGGAGATATGTGTAAAAAATTAAATTGATCATATAGTTGCAAGGAAATAAACATAAAATCAATATACTATAACATGGTGAAAACCCTTTCAAGGATAAACCCCACTCTATAGTAACTCAATGTATTATTTAGTAATTAATTGTTATTGGAGAGTGATAAAAATGAAGGAAAAACAAAGAAACAAAAATTTAAAAAATGAATTGAATTTTGAAATCCAACAACTACTTCTAATTGAGAAAAACATACAAATTTGAATTGAAAAACTTATAGCCAATCCAAACCTAGTGTGTGTGGATGTGCTTGTGATTGTTGATGTTGGGTTGCGCTTGGAGCCCTCAATGTGGGAACATGTACCTACTTAGATTCTTCTCTTCTCTTTAAAAATGGCTTGTAAAAGGCTAGATTTATAGATTTGATAAGAAAAAATGAGGGGTTGATATTGGCTTGAAATGGATGGCTAGGATTGCATGAGAGATAAATTGCATGTGGGGGAGGGGGCAAGGAGCAAGGAGAGAATTAATATAGGTGATTGGTCCATGGGGGGTTGAGATTCAATAGTTTGAATGGATGGTTGATATTGAAAGTAAATGTAAATTTGGATCAAAAGTAGTTGGAGATGAATAGCTAGGATTTTCTTCATTAATTTGATGGTTAGGATTAAGTATTGATTTAATTTTAGATTGATGATTTGTATTTACAAGTAATTTTTAATTTATTGGTGGTTGGCATTGGAGGGCTATGATTGATTTGAAGATTTGGATGGCTAGGATTGAATGTTCACTTCATTTAAAAATTAAGAATTTTAAATTAAATAGATGATGGGGATTTTGGATAAATATTTAATTTTTTAAATGAGAAGAGAATGGTAAACATTATCTTAGCTAATTAAATAAAATATGTTATTTACTTAGCTAATGGTAGTGCAATTAAGATAATTAAATAATTTATTTAATTAATTAGTGTTGAAGGTGGTGCAAGATTAATGGTTGGAATTGGTTAAAGTGTAAGGGTGAATTTTAACATTTTTCTCCTTGAGAAAAATGTAGTGATATTTCAAACAAAAATAAAATATAATTATTTGATGAGATGGCAAGTGTAGTCACCCTAAATTTCACATTATTTCTTCTAAGTTAATTAAATATTATTATTTAATTAATTCACCCATTCTCAACCTTTAGTTAATTAAATAGTCATTATTTAATTAACTATTCCATATTCTTCTTATAATTAATTACATATTTTATTATTTAATTAATTATATCATCTTCTAAACTAAAGTTCTTCCAATTAATTAAATAATTGAATTATTTAATTAATCCCATCAAAATTCCCTATTCTCCTTATCCCAATTGAGTTAATTAATGCATAATTAATTAACTTACTAACTCTCATTATCTCATTCTCCAACTTTTAACTCCACCCAAGTTAATAAACCCTTGGTTTATTAACTCAACCTACCTCATTAAGCTAATTAATTCTTGATTAATTGTCTTAACCCTCATGTCTAATTATCATCATTATTTCTTCAATTTTAAATTCATGCACATCTCCCTAATTTTGTCTTATTAATATGAAAATCTCACCTACTTTCATTATCTTACACCTAGCCTCAAAAATTAAATGACTTATCTTTCCAAGGTGTGCTCACACATGTGTGAAAACACCTCATCACTTCTCCCACTCACAATGTTAACAAGCCACACCATCTTGATCCACACCTCACTATTTCAATCAATCTCAACCCTTCATTAACCAATCAATCCTAGCCCTTCATTTCTCCCCTCTAATATCTATAAATTGTAGGCATTTTCCCTCATTTGATTATCTTGATCATAGCCATTGTTATGTTGGTAGACTTGTGAGTAATCCACATTCCATCTTGTGAGAAAATCCATCAAGACTTGGGTGCATCTTGAGCTCAATCTTGGGGGGTCATCAAAGGTATAATTTGTGTTATACATTTTGCTTTCAAGGCTTTTGCTCCATTTTATAGCGCCCGTGTTCAAAGTTCTGGTGCCTACGTGTCGACTTTCAGTGCCTACGTCCACGATCTCGACGCCTGCATATCCCGTTACTCACCTTGCTATTTTACTTATCATCTTTGGTTTTGCAGAGCTTGCTTTGGTATTTTAGTGTTATATTCAGATTTCTAACAGAGTTTTAGTTCTGGTTTAATAGATATCAACAAGTGTAATAGGTCTTTTCTCTTTTATTTTGACAATTACAAACTTGCACATTAAAGGCAAAGATAAAATGAACCCACAACTTAAAATTATCTAAAATTTATCTAGGCTAAACAACTTCTCTAGTCACCATCACTCACATTTCATTTGTGGGTTTTAAAATTAACCTTAAAATGCTAAAAAGAATTCACATTTCTTAAATTTTGACAAGTTTTCACTTTCCGTTCGGGCTCTGGTTTTTTACGCTTGCATACCGACTTGTAGTGCTTCTGCATTGTATTTCGGCACCTGCACTGTGACTAGCGATGCTTGCATAGCGACCTACCATGCCTTTGTCATACAAAATGTCGCTTCTATTTTGAGCTAGGAGAGCTTAGTTTATTAAGTTTCATCTTATTTTTTGCTATTTCCACATAACTTATCATTCGGGAAAATACTAGTAGTTTACATCTTTTAAATAGAAAAGGTTAACGCAATCAATATTTAGACTAAAATTGTGCCAACTAGTTTTATAAACACAAGCACAGTTCTGCATAGTTCAACACTTATGTTTTGAGAAAATTCAATGTATATTATGTTTCGATGCTTGCGATTATGTTTATCTGTATAACGGTGCTCATGCTTATTTTCAAATTTTGATTAGTTTTTGGGCTAACAAGTGGACTAACGAGTGGTGCAACTGGTCAATTGTCAAAGATAAATCTAATTAGACTAGTAATCTATGGTTTTATAAGATGTTGGCCCAAGATTTTATTTTTCCACTTATTTAGGCACTAAAGTTAGATTAGTTGGTTAATGAACTTTTTTATCATGTTTGGAAGAGTGCAATAGACATATGCTCTCCCCTCACACTTATTGTGATCTTGGTGATCAGAAATATTTGTACTTCATTTTGTTTAGATTTGTGTTTAGGTAAAAATAAGGTTGTTATTTTTGTGTGTATGCTCTCCCCTCGTACTTTGTGTGATCTCAAGGATCAAAAACACCTAGCATACCTTTCCCTTTAGGAGGATTTCTTAGGGATTTCATCACCCTAAGGGACGACCTCAACCATGCATACCAACGAAGTATATAAAGGGGGCATAACTAAAGTTGTACCCCAATCTAGTTGCATCGTAATTGGCAGAGCTATGGTTGCTTAGGGTGATTCCAAGCTAGGGGTGAAGGGCTTGTTTGATCTTTCCTACCAAAAGTTCCCATCCAATGCTTGCAATAGACTAGTGTTCACAGTTTGAGCCTCACGTACCTTTGCGTATATCAAGGACGCCCTAGAAAAAATTTATGTAACCTAGAGAGCCATCAAACATAGACTAGTATAGTGCAAGTGATGCACATTTTTCCCTATAGATTCCCACCATATGGCTCCCTTGAGTGAGACAAAAATCCTCAGTGTTGCATAAGCTACATGTAGCTTTCTGAAGAGAGGTTGATTTGGGCTATCCTTCCATTCCAGGAGGCCCCTAGTTGTTCGCTCTCACAAAGACCCAAGTGTATACACCCCTTTGAGGTGCCCCTACCCTTGAGTCAAAGGAGATTCCAAGTTTGGAGAAATCCAAGTTTGTGGGATTACGCTAGCCTATAAACCTACTTGAGCTTAGGATTTGTAAACAAGTGCTTGATGTGTCTTTTTGTGCAAACTAGTGAAAAATGAATCAATCAAAGGGCTAAGGATTGACCACACCCTGCAAAAAATTTCAAACCTGGCCAATGTGTTTTATTGTTTGATAAATCTCTTTCCAAAACACCTAGGACTGTAAAATTGTGCCTATGACCAAAACTGTTGTGCTTGTACTCTATCATTCTTTTGCACCTTTATCAAAAATTGTTGTGCCTATGGTCTCTAAAATTGCACCTCTATTTAGCCATAGAACCTGAGTCTTCTGACATTGACCCCTTAGGGATCTCTAATTAGTCTAAAAAAAATTGCAACTCTATCATTTCCTGACCACCATTTTCCCCATCATCATTTTCTCCAACATTTCATACCTAAATCTTGCCATCATCAATCCCCACACTCCCTATCATTTGATCTATCCCTTGGACTTAGGGTAAACCTTAGAGCTCCTCATCATTTTGACATCTTAGACCTAGTATCAACCCCCTTTTTGTATATCATCATCTTTTTGACTTCATTGATCATTATCATCCAATCCAACCTTAGGACATGTTCCTCAATCTTCCAAAATCACCCCTTTAGAAACCCTCATTTAATCCTACCATCACCCTTGCAAAATTGAACTTGTGATTAGGGTTTAATCTAGACCCTCAATCATCTTCACTAATCTAGGGGTAGCTTAAGAACTTTCCTATCTTAAGTTCCATCCTTGGTTAGCCCATCTTTTTAGATAATTTAGCCTAAGGATTTGGCTCCCTTTTGCTAAATTTTTCAAAATCATATTTATCTAGCCTTGCTTAGGAACTTTCCTATCCTAAGTAAGAAAATCCTAAACTATCTCATCCTAAGGGCCTAGATTACAACTTTTGATTGCAACCTTTTGTTTGCTTACAACCAACTCAATCCAATCATCCTAAATCAATCTTAAAACATCCTAATCCACAATCCTCATCATCCAAATCTTAGTTTAAAATTATCACTCAACCATCTAATCATAAATCCAAGTCCAAACCTACTCCAAAATCCACACTCTTAAATTCCTAAAGAATACTTCCTTTGCATGCCAATCACTAGATCACAAGAAAGGAAACTAATGGATTCTCATGGAGTAGCCTTCTTCAACACCACTTCATCTCAACCACCAACACCACATGAGGACATGGTAGATGCCCAAGAGGAGTCCCCTATACAAAGGGAGTTTGCTAATAATCCTCACAACCAAAAAATGATGGAAAATATTATGATACTGGACAAAGATTATCTTGTCCTTAGCCTCATAGCCAAGGAGCTAAAATCCCCACTACTGATGGCATCTTACAAGCAAGGAGTAGTGACCCTTCCAACAATCTCTCATAATCTAGGTCAACTTCTTCAACTATATCCTTTCCACAATCTAATACCAATATCCCCTCCTCCATCAACACAAGTTAATCTAATGTCAACCTACCTCCCTTAACAAACACAACTTCACCCCCCTTCACAAACACAACTCTACCTCCTTCCATGAACACAATCTCATCTACCACTAACCTACGCCCTTCTTCAAATACCACTTTACCTCCTTTGACAAACATAAACCCCCCTTTCTCCACAAATATGACACAACCCCTTAATAATATAACCCCACTTACATTACATCTAAGGGTCACTATTCCTCCTAACACCAATATCACTTACACCCCTCCAACCCAACTATACCAATAACCCCTCCCCACTTCATCTATTCATGCTAATTACATTGCTCAACACATTGCCTCCCAACCCCTCAATAACAATATTCCACCTCCACCTCCTAATAATCCATCAAACTCTAATCCTTAACATCAAATTATTAACAACCAACCTCCCCCTCCTTACAATACGCCCACCTCCAACCCTCAAATAAATGTTACTAACTTCAATCTCCAAACTCAACATAACAATCCTCTACCCCGACCTCCTCACAATCCTTCATACATCAATAATCAACATCTGATACCTAAACATGAACAATATAATCAATACATCAACCCACTCCAAAATCCTCCACAAAACAAGTATCTCACCCAAGAGTTCTAGAGAATGAAGGTCATGATTCAAGGAATCCAAAGTGGTCAAATGAAGAAGACTTTTAGGTATGAAGACATATGCCCTTATCTATTTGACCAATCTATATTAGCAATTCCCTTCCCTAAGGACTATGAAATACCCAAAGTTAACAAATACAAAGGGAAGGGTAACCCTATCAAATACCTAAAAGAATTTAGAGTTGCATGTCAAAAGGTGGCTTATAATGACATATACCTCATGAGGTTATTCCCTAGGAGTCTTAGTGGTCAAGCTTTGGAATGGTTTACACACTTACCCCATGGATCCATAACATCCTTTGCAGACCTAGCCAAACGCTTTGTAACACACTTTTCATATAACATTGATCAAGAAATAGCATTGGCTAAGTTATGCACAATGAAACAAAGCAATGGGGAAAGTTTTTCCTCGTTCCTTCAAAGATGGAGACACCTTGCAAGTAGATTTCCCTTACAAGTACCTAAAAAATAAATGGTTAACATTTTCATTGAAAATTTACATCCCAAAATAGCCCTACACTTGCAACTACAATGTGTTACCACATTTGATGTAGTCATTGAAAAAGGGTTAACCATTGAAAGGCTTTAATTGCAGAAGGGGTAATCAAAATTTACAAAGACCAAAAAGATAACAACCAAACATCAAATGGTAAACCAAAATTTTGGTATAAGAATAAAAATGTTGTAAATGATGGTGTAACTGACATCAAACATGTCCAAAATGTACAAAGCACTATTAGAGTAATCATGCATTAGCTAATAATTAATTAATATTTAATTAATTATTAGTCTAATTTATTCTCATGCACTTAAGCTAAACTTAGGAGTGTTTTAATAATTTATTAGTTGAGCTAATATTAAATTATTATGTCTCATCTCATGTGATGTTGGCACTTGTCATGATCTAATCCCTTTCCCATTTAGGGCTTTGCTCTTATAAGCACTCAACCCTCATTGTAATTATCTAGAGAATATCTCGAGCTTTGATATCTTCTTGAGAGTATCTTGCTTTTGTAGCTTTTTCTTCTTGAGGAATATTGCACATATTGTTTGCAAATCTCTTGCGTGGAAGGTGTATTTGTTTGTTGTTTGATCCTGTGGCTCGTGGTTTTGTGCTTGTATTTTTTATTGAATTTTTTAATAATATTTTTTTAATTATTTTTTTCCAAAAAAAATAATGAGTTTTTTAATATTTTTTTTAAAATATGTTTTTATATGTTTTTTTAATTTTTTAAAATATAGTAGTTTTTTTTTTACTTTTTTAACTTTAAAAAAAGTAGTCAAATTTTGCTTTTTTTTTTGCAAAATAAATGCACTGTACTTGGAGATTTTTTTTCCAGCACCACTAGATTTGGTGGGCCTCTATTTCTGGAGGTGTTTTTGACAAATTTGGAGGAGATATCTTTTTCTCTACTCAACCCCTCTCCATTGGGCTTTTAATTTTTGCACCCTATCTTTCAAAGGCCATATCTTGGTCATACGGCGATATTTTTCATTGTAATTTTTTTTTGAAATGGGGTAAAATTTCATGCTCTTTGTAGTGGTGTGGGTTTTTTCTAATTTTGGCTTCTTTTTTTCTTTCTAGAATTCAGTTTTATCAGTGTTGTTGTTGTTCAATTCTCATTTTGGAGACTTTGACGGGCCATATCTCTTGCATCTAGACATATTTTTAGGTGCCATTTTTTTGAAAGTGCATGTTTTTTCATGTACTTCATCATGGTGCTACCAGTTTCCTCTTTTTCTATTAGAAAGTTGTATTTTCAACATGTAGTCCTTTTTTGGACATTATGGGCTCCCATTGTATGAATTTTTCATTACGTAAATGCACTAAAATAAAATGCCACAACAGGTGTATCTTGTATGGGATCTCACACATCACTTTGTGCCTTATTGTACTCACACTATGTTATAAAGTGCCATGGGGGGGGTTTGATGTTTTTCCCTTTTTTGCAATCATACCTTTTTCAAGTGAGTGTCCCTTCGACGACAACAACCTCATGTGTGTGTATCTTTTTTTTTTTTTCACACACTTTATATGTGGGTACTTTCATGTTTGCACATTTAGATGTTCCTGATTCTTCTTCATGCACTTCTTTCTAGCATTTAGTTTTAGTGTACCTGTCACACCTCTCCCTTTTCAACATTATGGGGGGGTTTCTACTATTGGTGTTAATGCTTCTTTGGTCTCATGTCGGAGTGAGCTATGTATATAGTATTTTTTCCTATGTACTTTTAGATATAGAGTACATAAGTGGTTGGTTACTTGTATTGCATTGAGATGGATCATTTACCATATGGACACTCTTGCATTCAGGAGGCAACCTTCCATTTTCACTTGATCAGTTCTTCAGACTATTGGTACTTGTGCCATATGTATATTTGAGTTCTTGATGTTTACCTTGGTTTTCCATTAGATTCTACTAGTGTTGTTGGGGGAACTTATATAGATTCTTGTCTTCTTGATCCTAATCATCATATGTTTCAGTGGAGGTTCTTCTTTCAACATTTCAGCAGTCATTCTATGACAGTGTTTGCAGCTTCTTCATGCTTCAGTGGTGTTAGTTTTGTTCATCCTTTGTTCCTATCTTTTGGCACAATATTGTCTTGTTTGGAGGATTATCCAGTCCTTCACTTGGCTTTCATCTCTTTTTGGAGTGGACCTTTTTCCCACGAGGTTTTCTCTATTTCTCTACATTACAGAGATCTTTTGTTTGTACATGGGTACCTTACATGGCCTTATTTTTCAGGACCCATCATGCATTCATTTTAGGGTTTTTAGCTACTCCCCAAGTTCATCTTAAGGGGGTTATTAGAGTAATCATGCATTAGCTAATAATTAATTAATCTTTAATTGATTATTAGTCTAATTTATTCTCATGCACTTAAGCTAAACTTAGGAGTGTTTTAATAATTTATTAGTTAACCTAATATTAGATCATTATGTCTCATCTCATGTGATGTTGAAACTTGTCATGATATGATCCTTTTCTCATTTAGGGCTTTTCTCTTATAAGCACTCAACCCTCATTGTAATTATCTAGAGAATATCTTGAGCTTTCATATCTTCTTGAAAGTCTCTTACTTTTGTAGCAGATATTATTTGTAGATCTCTTGCGTGGAAGGTGTATTTGTTTGTTGTTTGATCCTGTGCCTTGTGGTTTTGTGCTTGTTTCACAATTATGACAAGCACATCATCACATAACACATAATAATAAGGTGCCTCTAAGACTATCACTATCCCCCAAGGAAAATACAAGAAAAATAAATAGTTCAAGCATAAATACACCCTTTAGGGGAACCTATTGATGTCGTATTTCATAAATTGGCATAAGCAAACTTGATTAAATTTCCAATCACCACACCTCTTGATGAAAGTAAGCCAAAACCAATGTGGTATGAAGATGATGAGTATTGCAAGTATCACTACATCAAAGGACACAACGCCATCAAATGTATGCAATTAAAAAATTACATCCAAGACCTTATTGATAAGGGAGAAATTAAAATCCAAAACCAAAACTCCCCAAATGAGAAACTAGGTATATATACCCAACCCTTCCCACAACATAATGATGGAAAATCCTCATATAACATTATCTCATACACATACACCAATAATTCCAATCATTCAACACATGACACAATCATCAGCCATATTGAATAATGCAACACCATAACTATTAAAGCACCTGATTGTGCCATCACCACTCGTCGAGGCTGAGTGAAAATAAAAGGAGCACCATCTTCATCATCCACTCCATCAAACACCAATAAATATAACATCATTGAATACCTTGGGAAAACACCATCACAAGTTTCCATCTTAGAACTCCTTTGTTATTCACCCATGCATAAGGAAGCCCTTGCAAAGGATCTTCAAGAATTTAGAGTACCAAGTGATATAAATGTTAATCAATTCCAAGCTATAATTGGAAACCTTTCATCCACACATTAATTATCATTCACTAACAAGGATCTCCATTTCAAAACACCTCACAATAAACCACTGCACATTGAAGCCATTGTCCATAAACATAACATTAAAAGAGTCCTAATAGATGGTGGATCCAACCTAAATTTATGTACCTTGAAATTAATAAATGAATTGGGTTATTCAAATGATGTCATCGTTCCCCACAAGCAAATAACCATAAAAGCATAGGATGGAATTGAAAGGGAATTAGAAGTGTGTGTAAGAAAATGTGTGTGAATTATATCAAATTAACAACATACTTAGATGGAAAGCATTATAGTAAGGAAATCTAACTTAATCAAACACAATTTGATAACATAATTCCTTAAAAACTTCTCATCTTCCTCTAATCTCAAATGTCTTAGTAATTTATTCTCTCAGATCTTATTCATGCACAAATCACTGAGATGTCATCTAAGAAATGAATAGCCTATTTATCTATAATGCAGAATCTAAGTCTACATCTACATGATTGATGGATTTGGCTGGATGAAATGATAAAATGACATGATGAATGGACTATTGTATAAAAAATGATATGTAAATGATGCATAACAGAATTAAACTAATGAAAGTGATGTGGAAATGATTCTAAATGCTAAATTGAAACAAGCTAAGAAACATCTAAAGGAGCCATTATTCTAATCTAAATTGATAACCTATTCTAAATGCTGAATTGGAAATGCAAAACTAAGCTCTCAAAATGCTAAATGAAATATTGCAAAGTAATATTATGCAAATAATTCTTATGAAAAAGATGTAAATGGGCCTCAATTTATATATTTTTCCAAGGCATTGGGTGAGTTGGCAGCCATGAATGATTGAGATTTGATCTGGAGAAATTGATGGTGAAGAATGAGAAGGATGGAGAAAACAAGGCAATTGTCCCCTTTGGTAAAACAATCTTGCCAAGTGTAAGAAGGAATCATTTAAATGGAGAAGCCATGTGTCTTGAAGGTGGTTCAATTTTTGAGAACAAATATCCAATTTAGAAAATAAAGATAATTATTTTCATGTGACACATGGTGAATTGGATGGTGAGGTGGAAGGCAGTTAGAGAAATATATAGAAATGTGACAAATTTGAATTTAAAAATTCAAATTTAATGAGAGCGAATCAATTAAAATAAGACAAATTATTTAGATTTGTTTATTTCAATTAAATCATGAAGAGGGTGAATTAGAATAGAGGAATTGAGGAAATAGGAACTATGTAAATAAATTTACAATTTATTTATATAGTAGAAAAATAAAGATTTCATTAATTAAATAATCAATATTTAATTAATATTTTCCAAACCAATTTTGAGTGTATACATTTTGCCCCTATTTTAAGTGATGTGTTTATGCATTAATTCAAAGAAAAATTTACCAGTGCTACTAAATTTTTTAATAATGCCCCGGACAATGATTTTCAGGAAATTACAATTGTATGCCCCCTTGAGAGATAAATCAAGAAATTTGTGATAATAAAGGATTTTTGATGATTTTTGAAAATTTCAATTGATTTGCGATGATGATGATGATGATAATATTCCAATGATTTATCTCATGATATGAAAGATTGTAAGCTGCCCCAATTAATTTCCCCTCAAAAGAAATTAAAACAATGCCACAAAAATCACTCCTTTAATTACCTTTATTAAGAGGTAAAAAGTGAAAAGGAAATCATTTGTGCAAATTGTAATTTGAAAATTATTTGAAGTGAAAGAGTATTTTGGACTTTTTGAGCAAGATGGCAATCCCTCTACAGACACATCGATTCGAGCGGGTACTGCGGCATAATTAGCCAGCGGGATACAAACCTCCGATAAGAATTTTGAAACCTTCATTTGTGATTTTGAAATAAATTTTTCACATTTTTCAATTCAGATTTTAAATGTCAAAAATGTTTTGGTGCTTCTGAAGTTTTTCGCGGTGCTTCAGATAGATTTTTCAGTGCTTTTTCCAAAAGTTTTAGTGCTTTGGAGAGAGTCTCCAACGCTTCTAAGGTTTGTTTTGGTGCTTTCACTTTTGGCGGCTAGGAGGTCTGAAGTGGCACCTCCAAGCTATCATTAGGTCCAAATTTAGGAAATGGCACTTTTTTCCAAAGTTTCAATGCCTTGGAGAGATTCTCTGGTGCTTCAGATGAAATGGCACTCCTACCAAATTCCCTGGCGCTTTGGTGGAATTCTCTAGCACTTCCACAAAATGGTGCTTTGGCCTAGTTCTCCGACACATCGAGGGAATGTTTTAGCACTTTGGTGTGAAATGCTGCTTGCGCATCATAGAATGGTGCTTATGCCCCTTTTGGCACTTTGAAGGTTTGTTTTGGTGCTTTTATGGCAAATTGAAGATTTTGTGATTTGTTTCCCTGAAATTTGTGATGTTTGATCACATCAGTCAATGATTAGGTATTGATGATAGAGCAGATGATTTAGTGACCTCATGATAGTTGAGATACACTAATGATGATTTTGTTTTGACCTCATGATAGGTGAGAATCAAAACAAATTATTGATGAGATTTGATGAAAATCTCATTAGGATTGATAAGTTGATTGATTTTTTTGATGATTGATTGATTTGCTAATTTGGTTTGATTGATATGTTGATTTGCGATGTTTGAAAATGATAGGAGATGGATTTAGATAATCTTCAATCTCAAGAGTGATTCCTGCTAACATGGGAGATGATTCCACAACTATCTCATGTTGATAGAGATATTATTGAGAGATGTGGTTTGTCTTCATTGATTGATATTCCCTAGGTTAGGATTAATAGGGGATTGTTGACGGCATTGGCCAAGAAGTGGCATAGCGACCACAACAATTTCCATTTTCCTACTAGAGAGATGACAATTATGCCAGAGGATGTGTATAGGATTTTGTGGATTCCTATAGTTGGTGACATCGTGACTTACGATTCTACTGAGTAGGGAGGTACAAATGTGTTATGGCAGATTTTCTAGGATGATTAGATTGCTAGATGTTGGATTTCGTGGCTGGAGATATTTTCTAGTGATGCCCCTTTGCCCTCCATTCTTGCGGGATTTGTTGGTGGCTTCTTATGTCCAAACAAGAGGGCAAAGGGATTTTCCATTGGTTGGGTTTGTACCTTAGAGCAGATGACCCAATTTGGGACCCGATTTTCTTGGGAGTCATGTTTACTTGCATACCTATATCATGATTTTCACTAGGTTGTATATCTGAGAGGAGCCAACTTGTCTGTTGGGGTTACATTGCTATAGGTCTAGGCCTGGGAGAATATTGTAGTGACATGGCTAGAGATGGAAAAAGTTTGGCCATTTGGGAGGCCTTATATCTATAGTTATGTAGGTGTAGTTGTACAACATAAGCTAGGAAAACTGGAGTATTGGAGATAGGTGCTCGATGACTTGGATGCAGTTACCTAGCGGCCATACGTGAACTCTGAGCAGTGGATGGAGGATCACTTAGAGGTTCCTTACTTTATGACTACTAGATACCTTATTGGATGGACTCGATATATCATAGAGAGATTCCTATTGTTGAGAGTGTTGAGGAAATATGGAAAAGTTGAGGGGATGCCATAGGGATCAGCTCTATATGCCTCCAGGCAACAAGATCCGACTGAGTGGGGACCTACATTTTCCTATGATGCTACATGTGACAAGTACCTACACTTATAGCTAGTGATTTGGGATTATCATCTAGAGATTGTTGAGGGATACATGAGTGAGGAGTATACAATGTATTTTGGTTAGCATATGTTTCTGAGGATTTTGAGTCCTGATGAGCCCATACCAGCATTTGAGGATGATGAAGATAGACCACCTAGATAGAGACGAGGCAAAGATGATAGATGAGGAGGAGGGAGAGGGTGGAGATGAGGGTGATGATGATGATGGAGGGGATGATGGAGGTGATGACAGTGGCAGAGGAGATGGAGGTGGTGGTGCACATCCCAGCTTCGACGCCAGAGTGCCTCACAAGAGGCAATCCTCAGTGGCAACAACACAACATGTACAAATATGCTTACCTTCTCAACAGTAGTAGTCATAGATCACTACTTTGCATGTGCAGGTTCAAACTATTTAGGGGCAGCTGACACAATTACAGGGGAAACTATAGGTGCAGACACAACTGTTGACTCAAGTATAGGCACAACTCCTATAAGGCTAGGGGTAGATTCAAACATTGATAGCTAAGAGGGATGCTTCTTGACAACAACTAGCATAGGTACAGGGCCAAGGATAGGTATAGGGGCAGGCATAGGGGCAGGTTGCAACATTGACCACCGAGAGAGATTCACTGAGATGATGGGTTGAGTAGGTAGAGGCTATTACAAAGAGGTTGCAATAGGCTGCTACGACCATGGGATCTACTAATTATTTCAAGGAGATAGGTCACACTTCTCATGAGGCTTAGTTTTACAAGGATCGATATCATGAGTTGGTGCCACCTGAGTGGCGGGAGAGCTTCACCCGATCTCAAACTAGCAGATCCCAGTCTCAGACAATAAGTATGGGTGTGACAACCATTTCTGGGGGATTGAAGGGATCTAGGTGCAGGTCCCTCAGGTGCAACAGGGTGTACAGGTTTAGTGAGGCCAACAACATCTAAATAGAGTACCACATAGTTTCAGTCATTTTATGTTATATCATGATGTATACACTAACTCTTGATGATATTTTTCTTGGCATTCAAATATATCCTTGTACATTTGACATATTTTGAGATATATATGTAGTGATGATGATGATCCTATGTTGTTATGCATTGATTTATGATGGATGCATTTAATTTCTATGTCATGTATGTTATGCGATGTTTCATGATGATGATATAATATGTCATGGATGCAATAAAAATGTCCACATGATGTGATGGATGTAAGATGATGTTAATGCAAAGGTGAATGATTTAATAATGAATGTATCTATATGGTCCTATGGATGTATGATATGCATGGTAACTTATGTTTTTGTATTTTTTCAATGTAAATATTGTGATCTAATGCATGTATGAAATGAATGAAAGTTAATTTACATATGTTGATAACTAGGATGTATGGCTAAATGTATATGGATGAAAATTATATGATCAATGCATTTGTTTTTATTTTGGTTTTCATAATGCAAATAAATGATTTATGACTTAAATGAATTCCTAGATGATATGATAATGCTATGATTGATGTCCTAATGCTCATGCCTCTAAATGATGTTTTTGGCAATGCCAAATGTACTCAATCTATTAATGATAAGAATAACATTAGCCTTGGAAAAATCTATAAATTCCATTACAACAACCAAATATGAATGCAACCTAGATATGCAATTCTAATAATGCAATAGTGACATCCCAGTTATTTTATTTGTGCTTATTGTCATCATTGAGCTTTTAAAAAAAATGTTGAAAGTGAGTACAAACATCAATGGTATAATTGAACCATGATGACTTGAGTACTACTTCCATGATGTTTGATAGTGCAAGTTAACACAAGCATCTAGGTATAATTGGACCAAGATGACCTAAGCATTCCTTGTGTAAATAGACAAGAGTTAACCATTTTCCTATGTGAATCCAAAATGTCATCAGTGATACTTTTTAGAGCACATCCCTTGACTATTCTCATAGTAATAATGATTAACTCATAGGTAGCAGACAAAGAAAATATCATTCTTGATCATAGCTTTTCTAGTTCTTTGGCATCCTTGAATTGCTCCTGAGAAATGATAACATCAATCATAATGCAAACAATTTGAACATTCATGTGGAAGTGGTAAAACCATGATTCAGAATAGTGCTATCATCCTTGATTTTATGTTGTTTTTGGGATTTTTCAATTTTCCAATTTTTAGGTGTTTTCTAAGATTTTGACCAAGAACCTAACCTAAAGACCTATCCTAGGGGTCTTCGGGGCTGATCAAAGATAAGTATTTCCTACATTATACACACAGAGGCCACATAGTTCAACCAAATCAACTGATTTATAGGACCAAGATATGAACAAACACTAATTACAACGAACTGAGAGAACACAATTCAACAAGGTGACTCTGTTTTTGACTTTTTTGGATTTTTGACCTTTTTTATAGATTTTCTAGTGTGACAAGGATGTTTGATGCATTTCCAATGGTGATTGATTGTTCCATGTTTGATTTCACTATGATCATTATTTTTGTTGTGTTTGTCCTCCTACTGTTTGTCTATTGGTTCAAGCTCAAGATTTGTTGCCCCTAGTGAGTTCAAGATTTTTCCCCCAGTGGAAACAAGCCAGTTTATTATGGATAGGCACAATGGTCAAGAAACCAAGGTGATACATGATCGACATAACAAGGTATGCATATGTCACTTGAATGAAGGATGTGGAAGGTAACGATACCAATCCAATGATCAACACACGTTCCCATAGAGGAAGAAGCCAGCCTGTCACAAATAGCGCCTATTGCCAAGTTTTCACCACTTGCTTTTATTGCACTTTTTCAGATTTTATGATTTTTTTGATCTATTTTATTTTTTGATTTTTTTGTATTTTTTTACTTTTTCTGATTTTTTTGTATTTTTTCACTTTTGATTTTTGTATTTTTCACTTTTTGATTTTTTGTATTTTTGTATTTCTTGCTTTTTTTGTTGTTACCAAGATGCTTATTTTCCAAGTTTTCACCAAGGTAACCATTTTTTTAGGACATTCTCTGATATTTTTGGATTTTTCCACGACCTTTTCCAATATTTTTGGATTTTTCTAGGACTTTTCCTAATGTTTTTAGATTTTTTCAAGACTTTTTTCAATGTTTTTGGATTTTTTCAAGACTTTTATAGATGCAGTAGCTGAATTATGCATAGAATTTCTTGAGATGAAGATTGTTCATGGGTTCCTCAAACTGATCTCTTTCTGGCATGGACAGCTGATATGCTCCTGAACCATAAACTTATACAATGACAAAAGGCCCCAACCAATTTGGATCAAATTTTCCTTTCTTCTCTCTGTCTTGTTGATTGTGTGGGTTGTCTTTCAATACTAAGTCACCAACTTGGAATGTTCTATTTTTGACCTTGTGGTTGTAATTTCTGGACATCTATTATTGGTAGGCTTTCAGACGATTCACTGCATGTTGGTGCCGCTCATCTAACAGTTCTAGTTCTTGCAATCTTGAAACTTGGCAATCTTCATCAGGGATGATACCTTTCAAGGAAACCTGAAGCGATGGTATTTCAACTTCAATAAGTACAATGGCCTCAGACCCATATACCAAAGCATATGGTGTAGCTCCTATTGGTGTGCAAATACTAGTGCGATACACCCACAAAGCAGGGTTTAATTAGATGTGCCAATCATGTCCTGCCTCATTGATAGTTTTCTTCAAAATCTTCAAAATAGTCTTGTTGGAAGCCTCTACTTGACCATTCCCCTGGGGATAAAATGGTGTAGAGAAGCGATGTTGGATATTGAACTTCTCACATAATTCTTGCATGTCTTGATTTTTGAATAGTCTTCCATTGTCAGTGACTATGGACTGGGGAATGTCGTACTAATAGATGATGTAGTTAAGGATGAATGATGAAATCTGCTTTCCTATGATTTTGGTTAAAGGAACAACCTCAATCCATTTTGTGAAGTATTTTGTAGCTGTGATGATAAACTTGTCTGTTTGATGAAGATGGATGAATTTACCAACAAGATCTAGTCCCCATTGACAAAATGGCCACGTGGATGCAAAAGGTTGGAGTTCTTGTGTTGGTGCATAAATGAGGTTGTCGTGAATCTGACATTTCTGACATTTCTTCACAAACTAGAAAGATTCCTTTTCCATAGTTGGCCAATAATATCCTAAATGAAGAAGTTTCTTGGCTAAGGTTAGGCCACTTGAATGTGTTCCACAGACACTCTCATGGAATTCTCATAAAGCCAGTTCAGACTCATTGTGTCCCAGACATCATAGGAGAGTTTCGTCAAGGCCTCATTGGTATAGTATGTCTGCTATGAGTGTATGTCAGGCGGCTTAGTGAATGAAATTGTGTTTTTCATTCTATGACAAGTCAGGTGGAAGAGTGTTATCTTTCAAGTAAGTATAAATATCACTATAGATTGAGGTATTGGTATCAAATATGTGACAGATAACATGGGATTCAGTATCATCATAGGCAGGGGAGAATAGTTGTTCCACCAAGAACTCATAATGACTTCTTTTTTTGGAATTTGTAACAAGGAAGCAATAGTAGCCATGGAATCAATGACTTTATTGTCCACTCTTGAAATTTGTTCAAATTTGATGTCCTCAAAATATTTCTTGAAATCATTTAGCATTGTCTTGTAGGGCATCAATTTGTCATCCCTTGTTTGATAATCATCATTGACTTGGTTAATGACTAAATGTGAATCTCAATACACTTGCAATTCTAGGACCTTCCATTATATAGCTGTATGATTTTGGTATGGTATGTCCTTGTGGGGTGACAAATAGGATTTTGGCTCCTAATCCATGTTGGGTGTGTGATCCATCAAAGTATAGTGTCCACTATCTTGCAACAAAGGCAAGAACATCAACATCTAGAAATACAATGTGCAAAGGATGATTATCTAGTAGTGGTGCCTTTGCTAACTAGTCAACAATGCTTGTCCTTCTATTTCCTTCCTATCTACATATTGGATATCAAATTCACTGAGTATCATGACCCATTTAGCCAATCTCCCTATTAGGTTCCCTTTGCTGAGGAGATATTTGAGAGGATCAATTTTAGCTATCAACTTGATGGTGTGAGTTAGCATGTAGTGTTGTAGCTGTTGGGTAGTGAAGACTACTTCTAGACAAGATTTTTCAATGGAGGTATAGTTGATCTCATAGCCATTTAGCGTCATGTTGATGTAATAGATTGGTCATTCTTTACTTGTTGAATCTTCTTGTGCTAATAAGGTTCCCAATGATGTCTCTATTGTGGCAATATATAACAGTAGCAGCTTCCCTTCTGTTGGTGGTACAAGGATAGGTGGATTCATTAAATATTGTTTCAAATGGTTGAAGGCTCCTTCTCATTTCTCATCCCATCAGAAGGAAAAAAATTTATGGAGCAGATGAGTGAAGGGATGGGTCTTATCTGCCAACTATGAAATGAATCTGTAGATTGATTGAAACCTCCCTTGTAGAGAATAAATTTGACTAATGTTCTTTGGCAGTGGAATTTCCATAATAGCTTTGACTTTGGCTAGGTCCACCTCAATTCCTTTTTCTTATACTATGTAACCCAAGAGTTTTGCTAATGTCACTCCAAACACACATTTTTTAGGATTTAGTGGTACACTAAATTTCTCTAGTCTAGTGAAAATTTTATCTAGAATTTCCAAATTTCCTTCCCTGGTATATAATTTGGCTAATAAATCATCCACATAGTCTTCCATAAAAGTATGCATCATATCATAAAAAATTGTTGTCATGGCAGATTGGTAGGTAGCTCTTGCATTCTTCAAGCCAAACAACATAACATTCCAATAGAAGGTTCCCCATGGACAAGTAAAGGCCATTTTATCTTGATCTTCTGGGGCTATTTTGATTTGGTTATACCTAGAAAAGCCATCCATCAATGATAGCATGCCATGTCCTATCCTCAATTCTACTATGATATCTATATTGGGCAGAGTAAAATCATCCTTAGGACAAGCTTTGTTAAGATCTCATAAATCTGTGTAGATGTGAATGTTGTTAGGATTTGAAATTGGTACTATATTGGAGATCCACTCAGCATAGTCAATGGGTCTTATGAGTCCTACATCTAACAATTTCAACTATGCCTTTACCAATAGGGCAATATGGGAGTGCATTTTTCTCAATTTCTACTTAACTGGTTTCACTCCTAGAGGTAATGATAGATGATGCATGATGAGTTTCAGATCAATTCCTGGCATGTCAGCATATGACCAAGCAAAGTTAATTTGTTTTTCTATGAAAATTTTGAGAAAGCTTGGTTTTTCCTAGTATGTCAAAGATGCTGCTAGATGGATATTCTTCACTGTCTCTTCATTGTCGATGTTGACAGACTGTGTTGGTTCAAACAAGACTTTTGATCTTTCTTGAAAATGTTCTAGAAGAGTATCAAATCTTCCATCCTTTGATGCCTCGGAGAGGTCTTCGCCATCGGATGCACTCTTTATTTTTAGTTTTTCCAGATCTGACACTGCCATTGAATGGTTTTCAATATAAGATCTATTTCCTGTATTATTCATTTTGTAGCTAGAAGATTTGATACTCCCCTATGTGGAAGCCTTGTTACGATGTTCATTGGTGGAATTTGTTTCTAGATCATTGGCACAGAGGAAATTGATGATGGCGTCATCATTTGAAAATGTAGGGATGTCAAATGGCTCGGTTAGGTCCCAATCTATGAGCTCAGGATGTACTAAGGGCAAGTAGTCACCAGACGAGTTAAGGTTAGAAATGGTAAGAGTTCTGATAGTGGTGTCTTCAATTTTTTTGATAGAAAAATCAAGGTCTATAAGGTAAATCTCCTCTAAATTATCTGTTTCACTTTGAGTTGAATTGTCTTCACTAGAATCATCAAGGTGTTGTGATCCAAATTCAAATGGTCTAGAACCTAACCCTTGTCCTTCTTTGAGTAGGGGCACATATTTGTGTACTACATCAATGTACTTGTCATGACAGGACTCTTCTGATAGTGAATCCCACTCATATTCATTGGAATCAGTCTCAGGCTCTTTGCTAGCTTGTAACTTTAGGATTCTTTCAACCACCTTTTCTTTTGTGTCCTCTTTATAGCCTAGTCTAGTCTTTTCTTTTGGATTGATTAAAATGGGTTAAATTGGCTCTACAATTCCCTCTTTCCTTTTTCCTATGGGACCTTTCCCTTCATATCCCATCTTTTCCAAGATAGTGAAGCCTTTTCCATATTGAGTTGTTTGTACATTTGTAGTTGCTTCTTGGGATTCTTCCTCATCCTTATAAAGCTAGTTTAGAACATCATTGTCTTCTACTTCATCAAACCTAGTGCTTTCTTTTATAAACCATCCATCAAATTTGGTAACTGGTTGTGGGGTTTATTGCATTGATGTGGAGGGTTGTCCATAGATTTTTAGAGAAGGAAAGTGTAAAAGACATAAAGACCTTTCAAATAAGTATTCACCAACACTTTTGTCTTTGACTTGGACTTTTTCATCAAATTGTTTTGACAAGGCATTCAATTGGGATTCATGATTTGAGGAGGTGGATGGAGCAACTTCTTCTCTCTTCTTAGACTGTTTGGATGTGGAACTAGATTGAATTTCCTAATTTTTGGAAATGACGAATGGCTTGGATGAGGAACTTGACTGGATTTGATCATTAGAAGCAGTGGGAGTGGAAGCTTCTCTATTATGCGGCACAAAGATATCTTGGATAGATTTCAATGTATTACAATTTTGGGGATTATTTGAATCAACCAAAATGGTAATTTCCTGGCCACTACAAGGAAATTTTAGACATTGGTGGTATGTTGAAGGGACCACTTGCATCTCATGAATCCATGGTCAACCCAATATTATGTTATAGGTAAAATCCTTGTCTAAGACTTGGAAGGTCACATCTTTTTGGATTGGTCTCACTTGAATAGGTAGGACTATTAGCCCCTGTGAAGCTCTTTCATCGTCATCTTTTGCTTTTATTGTAATCTTTTTCTTTGAATCAATTGCATTCTCAAAAAATACCAAGGCATGGACAAGCTTTAAATTACATATATTTAGGCTAGCTCCTCCATCTATTAGGACATGTTTGACATGATGTTTATGGATTAGGACTTTGATATGAAGAGCAACATTGTGGGGATGCAAAATGGATGTGTCATCATTTTCAGAAAAGGATAGGCAATGTGGCATGATTAAATGTCCCACCATGGCTTCGAATAAACTTCTAGATTCATTGGCACTATTGTGTCCACTAGGGATTTTTCAAAAATCTCTTTGTGGGTGGGTGAAATATAGAGCAATTCCAATATTGATATTTTTATAGGGTTCTTTTGTAATTGGTCCACTATGATGTATTGATTGGATGATGCTACAAGCACTTTAGATGAACTTACTTTTAAGACATATTTGGCCTATGCTCTTGTTGTTGCATTCACTGGTACGTTGTCTTGTTTCCCATTGATTTTGATGACATTGATTTGCGTATCATTTTCATTCATGTCTGGTTTGGTGTCATTGATTTGATTTTCAAGGATAATAATGCCTTGTTCTTGTTCAATTGGAATGTCATAGATCAGATTATCATTTGCAGTAATGTTTTGGTGATCATTGGTTTCAATTGTATTCATTTGATTTTCTGCTACTGAGATATGATTTATGATAATATCATGGACATAGTTTACATTCTTTTCCTTGCTATTTGTTGTAGAGGATTCCCCTTTTTCATAGTTCAGTAAGGGATTTTTGAATGCTCTATGATCTGCATTTGTTTGGAGTCCCTCTATCGTATGATTTTTCTATCTATCAAGTATTGTATTTTATGTTTCAATGGCATGCAACTATTTGTTCAGTGACCTTTGCATCGATGAAATTCACAATAATAGGCATCATTCTACCATGACAATTTTACTTTAGGTTCAAAGCCTCAAGTGTTAGGTAGTGTTATGAGGTTATTTTCAAGAAGTTCCCTTAATGCAAATTCATGTGATTGACCCAAAGGGGTGAATTTTCTATAGTTTGATTGTGTTTGATACAGTGGAGGTTTCAATGGGGTGTTACTTTGATTGTGTCTATTTTGATTATTGGACGAGTTGACATTTTGATTAGTGCCTTGATTGATATTTTGATCCATCTTGGTTATAGTTCCTAATAAATTAAAGATTGGTTTAGCATAATGTGTGTCAGTGGTACCATTGTTGGCATTTTTGTTCCTTGTCCAAAATTTGGGTTTTTCATTGTTATGATGGTTAGATGAACTAGCATTGTTTGATCCTTCATTGTGAACTTTCAATATCCCTCTTTTGACTAAGGCTTATTCAATTTTGACACCGTTTTCTACCATCTTCTCAAAGCTAGGGGGACATTGTAATTGTAATCTATAGCTCATTTCATTGTTAAGGTTATTGATAAAAATTTCCATCTTTTCTTGTTCAGGTATGGGACGAGCATAATGACTGAATAACCTTCTCCACCTTTGGAGGAATATGAGAAAATATTCTCCTTGTTTTTGTTTGGTATTACAAAGATCCTTCATGGTTATCTCATGTGTGATATTGTAGGAATATTGTGTGATGAATTTGTTAACCAGTTCTTCGAAGGATTTGATGCTTAGTTGCAAATTTGAGAACCATTACATGCAATGGCCGCCTCGACTATGAGGAAAGAGTCTCATTAAGTATGTTTCCTCATGAGTGAACTCGAGACTCATTGTTCGAAACTCTCACACATGATCTATTGGATCATACTTCCCATTGTATTTGTTGTATTTTGGTAAGTCACAATTTGTGGGAAATGGTATCATGTTTAACCTTCTATCAAAGGGATAGGGACAAATATCTCGCAATAGGTATCATTTCAGAGTCCCTCCTTGCATATCTTGGAGTTGTTGAAGGTTTTGCATTTGATTTGTCAAGGTAGCCATTTGATCTGTAGTAGGTGTTTCAGTTTTAGTTTTCTTTGGGATACTCTTCAATTTACTAACATCAAAGTCATTTGGTAGCTTAACCCCTTGGTTGGCTAACATCAAAAGGTATTTCTCCCCATTCTTTTCAAGGAATTTTTCTAGGAATTTATGGAATTTTGGGTCTTGATTTGCTTGTTCAACTTCTTCTTCTGTTATCTCATCTGTTTCATTTTAAGAAATCTTATGAAAAGGATTTTCTTCTGCTTTAGCCATAGTATTTGGAGGTTCAGTTTCTTTATCCTTAAATTTTTTTTTGGGACCTTGTTAAAATGGGCATACAAGTGACTAAGGTTTGCTAAATTTTGACCGATGTTTGAGAGTGCCAAGGAAATACCTAGGTCGAATAGAATGAAAAATTCTATTGATGTAACCAAGGTGATGAAATTTGATACCAAGTGTATTGTTTCAAGAGGAAGGATAATAACCCTTGATGGGGAAACTCAACTTGGTGATCAAATTTGGGTGTTGATGATGACAGGAACTTTTAGATGTTTGATCAATGTTTAGGTAAAATGTTTCACTTGGATAAGTCAATTTTAACAAAGTTTTGGACTCTAAGGGATAATTCCAAACTTGAGGAGATTTTGAAATTTTGGTTCAAATCATGAAATGGTGAGAAATTTCCTTCCTAGATAAGATGTTCAAACCTTTGGAAGAGTCTTGGATTTTGGCAATAATAAAACGAATACAAATTGGGGTTGTTTTGGGAAGCTTTTTTGTAAAAATTGAGGAGCAATATGTCCCTAAAGTCATAAAGTATGGAAAGAAATTTTTGACAATCCTTTGGACTAAGAGCTATAGGTTTTGGTTTTTGAATTTTAATCTTTCGTGAAGTCATTGGATAAAAAACCATGTTTAGACTATTCTCAAGGATGAAAATGACTCTGGACTAAAAAAAAAGCTTGAATTTTGGTTTCAAACTTATGGATGGGAATTATATTTAGCTCTTTATTTTTGGATTTTGGTGGAAGTACTGTTACAGTGGGAAAAAATGCTAAAAGGAAAAAGAACCATAGAAAGACTCAGATGCGCTATAGAATGACTGGGAGGTGCCACAGAATTAGGTGAATGTGCCATAGAATAGGTCAGGTACACCACAGAATGGCTTGGAGAGGCTAGAATTTTGGGTCAATGCACTGGCCAATGAGGTGGAGGTGTTGTAACAGAGGGTGAATGCACTGGAAAAATTGTTGAAAGCGCTATAGAAAGTCGCAGAAGCACTAAATAGAGTATACAACAATTTTTTTCTAGTTTGTTTGATTTTTTTGGTTTTTGGTAAAAGGACAACTTGTTCTAAATGATGTATTATGAATCATAGTTTTTGTAGTTTTTCCAGTGTGTAAAGTTTTGTTTGAGGCTTGTTTTGAAAACACTTTGACAAGCACAATCAAGCAGAACATACATTCCCTAGGGCTATGATAGACTATATTCTCTTGGATTCCATGCGCGTTTTACCCCAACCACACTTATCTTTAGCAGATGAATTCAAAAGCTTGGCCACACGGGCTCCCCCTTACATTGCACTCACTTCTCAGGTCGACCAAGCTTCTAGCCTCCATGAAACTCCCATGGTAGACTGATCATCTCTACTAAAGACTGTGAGAATGTGGATGCCTTCACAACGACTATTGTTGTACCAAGAGAATAGATAAAGGATTTGGCCAATTCTACAACAAGGGTTCTAGTAAGGACTTTCCATTCGTAGGGGTTGATCCATCAAGGAGAGAGACCATTTCTACCCTTCTCGTCAGAACCAACCATGTTATATTGGCCTTTGTTCCAATATCCACATTTATATCCTAGTTGGAAATACTCATGGCTTTAGAGTGTTACCAGTTGAGTCATTCCCTTGGGTGAGTACTTTTCCCCAAGACAAGCCCTCTAAGATAAACAAAAGTGAGAGAGCATACCCATAGTTTGATCCTCTTTATTCCACATGAATAAAGAGAGAACCATCACCGTATACCCTATTCACACTCACAAATTAACAAAGAATGGTTTTGGATTTTTGGTCACCCAGTTAAGGGGAGAGCATATGCCTACCACTCAAAACACACCACAAATAAATGAAAAAGGATCAGGTCTGGCTTTTTGGTCACCCATTCAAGGGGAGATCATATGCCTACCCTTCTAAATAGGTAGTAAACATGGTGTTCATTCCTCATTAATTAATCTATGTTCCTAATTTAAGCAAAAAGGAAAGACATGAAATCCAGCCCCTGCATCAAATTCACCAGTAGTTTATCATAGATTTTCTTTAACAAGCATTCTATAGTTTTAGCAAGGTCTTTAACAATGTTTTATGCAATCTAAAAAATAGAAAAACCAATATCAGTTTTCATTCTCGGGAAAAATTACAGAAATAATTAAAAGTGCCATAACAAAAAGTAGAAGTGCCAGAAAGACAGAAGTGCCATAGAAAAGGGCCAAACCACCACAGAAAAGGGTGAAAGTGCCACATCAACTCCCTGAAGCACCACATAATGGCTTGGAGGCACCAGAGAAATCCTTTGAAGTGCCAAAATAGTTAGTGTAAGCACCAAAGAATTATGTGGTTGCACCAAAAAACTACACATCCGAGCCTATAAAACAAACTTTCCAAAAAATGTCAAAATAATAGGGGTTAGGCCCCATGATGGGTGCCAATTTATTTGTGTAAGAAAATATGTGTGAATTATATCAAATTAACAACACACATAGATGGAAAGTATTACAGTAAGGAAATCTAACTTAATCAAACAAAATTTGATAACAAAATTCCTTAAAAACTTCTCATCTTCCTCTAATCTCAAATTTCTTAGTAATTTATTCTCTCAAATCTTATTCATGCACAAATCACTGAGATGTCATCTAAGAAACAAGTAGCCTATTTATCTATAATGCAAAATCTAAGTTTAAATCTACATGATTGAAGGATTCTATTGGATGAAATGATAAAATGACATGATGAATGGACTGTTGTATACAAAATGATATGTAAATGATGTATAGTATAATTAAACTAATGAAAGTGATGTGGAAATGATTCTAAATGCTAAATTGAAACAAGCTAAGAAACATCTAAAGGAGCCATTAGTCTAATCTAAATTGATAACCTATTCTAAATGTTGAATTGGAAATACAAAACTAAGCTCTCAAAATACTGAATCAAATCTTGCAGAGTAATATTATGCAAATGCTCCTTATGAAAAATCTATAAATGGACCTCAATTTATAGATTTTTCCAAGGCATTGGGTGAGTTGGTAGCCATGAATGATTGAGATTTGATCTAGAGAAATCGACAGTGAAGAATGAGAAGGATGGATAAAACAAGGAAATTGTTCCCTTTAGTTAAACAATCTTGCCAAGTGTAAGAAGGAATCATTTAAATGAAGAAGCCATGTGTCTTGAAGGTGGTTAAATTTTTGAGAACAAATATCCAATTTAGAAAATAAAGATAATTATTTTCATGTGACACATGGTAAATTGGATGGTGAGGTGGAAGGTAGTTAGAGAAATATGTAGAAAGGTGACAAATTTGAATTTAAAAATTCAAATTTAATGAGAGGGAATCAATTAAAATAAGACAAATTATTTATATTTTTTTATTTCAATTAAATCATGAAGAGGGTGAATTAGAATAGAGGAATTAAGGAAATAGGAACTATGTAAATAAAATTGCAATTTATTTATATAGTAGAAGAATAAAGATTTCATTAATTAAATAATGAATATTTAATTAATATTTTCCAAACCAATTTTGAGTGTATATAAGAAGGTACCATTAAATTACTTATTCAAGTTGGTTCGGTCATAATGGAAACAAAATGTCACATACTTGATCTTAACTTTCCATATAACATTCTTCTTGGATGACCTTGGATACATGCCATGCAAGCCGTCCCTTCCACGTACCACCAATGCCTAAAATTCTCCTATAACAGAAAAAAAAAATCACCATTCTTGCCGATCCACAACCTTTCCAATAGTGAAAAGCATTGGAAGGAAAATATAAAAGCTATCATCATTGTCCTATTAATGATGAAGCCTCCACCTCATCCACCTACATTAACCCATCCTCATTTCAACCATCATCAATGCCACCTTCCATTTTTGAGGACAAGGTCAAGATACTTGATAAAGGATAAGGACAGTATGGGATGCAAAACTCCTTTTGCATAGGAAAACTCCCTACCTTTCCATGATCATATGGCCATGCACTCAATTTAAAAATAAAAAGAAACCTTCAAAAACTTCAATAAAAGGGGATTGTTGGAAAAAGAAGATTTGGGCTTAGACAGTGATGTTTCTTCTTGGTTATACAAAGAAGAAAATGGGCTTCCCACCCTTGAGATTCATAAATACCTTAAAGGAAATGAATTATGCAAGAATTGGAGCTATAAAGGAAAAGGATTGGGGACACAAGAAGAAGGAATCATGGAGCCTATTCAGCTTTGGGAATATAAGGATCATCAAGGACTTGGCTTCTTGGCCACTGAATTGGTAACCATAAAACCCCAATGTACTCATGATAAACATGATAATATTTCTATTGATAAGAGCTCTCAAGAGGAATCCATTGAGGATTCTATCCAAACCATCATTGAAATTTTTGATATTGACCACATATACACCATATCATCATCCATTGACCTTCAACTTGTATATCATAAGCTAATTAATTGGGACCAACAAGGACCTCCTATCTTAGACACATTTCAAAATGATGAAGTAATAGCAAAAATGATGGGAGTCCGTGACTACCTCTTATTAGGAGATCATAAGTAGGACAACCAAATCATGCTACATAAAGATGCTTACTTTGGGGAAAAATTCATGTTCCTCAGTCATAAAAATAAAAAAGGAAAAAATAAAAAAGAAAGATCCCTTAGTGAAAACCTCAATGAGGCGCTTTTGGATGATGAAAAATTAAAAATAAAAGATATATCCTTTGATGAAAACCTATATGAGACATTGGAGGATGGGGCACTTGATTTGATCCCCAAGCATGATGAGACATCTATTGTAGTGATTGAATATATCACAAACATCAACTTGAGGAACCTAAGATTACCTACATCGCTAAAGAGCTAGAAGAAGCATTTAATGAAAAGTTGGGAGATTTCCTCAAAAGAAGATCCATCAACTTTTCTTGGAAATATAAGGACATGTTAGGGTTGGATCCATCCCTTGTAGTACATCATTTGGCAGTCTATCCAGATGCAACACCCATCAAGCAGAAACTATGTAAAATGCATCCAAAAATTGCCCTTTTGGTAAAAGTAGAATTATAGAAGCTCTTGGAGGTTGGATTCATTAAGCCCAATGATTATCCCGAGTGGGTATCTAACATTGTTACATTTTCTAAACCCACTAGGGGCATCTGCATATGTATCTGCTTTAGAGATCTAAATAAGGCATGTCCAAAGGATGACTTTCCACTGCCAAAGATTGATATCATTGTAGATCTCACAATAGGACACAAAATGTTTTCCCTTATGGATGGATTTTTAGGATACAACCAAATCTGAATCTCTGAAGAAGATTAGCATAAGACAACTTTAAAAACTCCATGGGGAACATTCTATTACCAAGTAATGCCCTTTGGGCTTAAAAGCGTAGGAGTGACATATCAAAGAGAAATGATTGTTATCTTTCACAACATGCTACATGACACCATGGAAGATTATGTGGATAACCTTTTGGAAAAATCAAAAACAAAGGATGGACATATTGAAGTGCTTGAAAGGATATTTGATCGGCTAGAAAAAATATAAATTATGACTTAATCCTAAGAAATGTGTGTTTGAAGTCTCATCCAGAAATATCTTGGGATTTATTATTTCCAATTGAGGAATTAAAGTAGATCTTGCCAAAATGAAAGCAATGAGGGAAATGCCTCCACCAAAGAACATAAAATAGCTCAGAAATCTGCAAGGAAAGCTACAAGAACTTCGAAGATTCATTGCATAGTTTTTTGATAAATGTCAACCATTTTCCCACCTACTTTGTAAAAACATCACATTCAAATGGGATAATAATTTTCTACAATATTTCCAACAAATGAAATATTATCTTGCAACACCACTAGTCCTCTAGTGCATCCACAAGAAAAAAAACCACTCCTCTTGTATATATCAACTACTCAAGTAGCAGTAGGGGCATTGTTGGCTCAACATGATGACAAGGGAAAGGAAAGGGCTATATACTACATATCTCACACACTAGTTGGAAGTGAGTTGAACTATAAATAAATATAAAGAGAATGTTTAGCCATGATATTTTGTGCTAAGAAACTTTGACATTATATGCTTAATCATAAGACTCAACTCATTTCAAAAGTAGATCTATCAAAGTACTTACTTTCAAAGGTGACTCTCTAAGGACGAATAGCTAAATGGATCATGGTTCTCAGTGAATTTGACATCGAGTATGTAGAAAGAAAAGATATTAAAGGAAAAGTGGTTGTTGATTAGCTTGTTGAAGCTCCTATATAGGATAATCATCCACTGTTGACATAATTCCCTGATGTAAATATCTTAGCTACAAAAAAAGGAACATGGTGGTACCTGTATTTTGATGGATCTTTCACATAGCATGGCTTGGGGGAAGGGATACTCTTTGTCACACCTCAAGGATATTGTATCCCTAAGTCCTACCAAATTGTATTTCCCTACACAAACAACATAGCAGAGTATGAGGCATTAATAATAGGACTTAATATTTCCATCCAATGGAAGATTACAAAACTATAAGTGTATGGTGACTCCTAATTAGTCATCAAACAAGTAAATGATGAGTATCAAACTAAGGATGATAAGATATTGAATTAAAAACACATGGTAGATAGCTTCAAGGACTACTTCACACAAATCCAATTTGATTAGATACCAAGTGTAAACAACAAAGCAGTAGATGCCATGGCTACCATTGGTTCCCTTGATGTACTACACAATAGTCAACAATATGAGTTCCTAATAGAACAACTTTTGGTTCCTGCTTATGATATTTTGAAATATAAAATGATTGGTGATATTGTTGGTCCTGATTCTCCATGGTACCATATATATCAAGCATCTACACAACAACACCATTCCACCCAACCTTTCCTCCTCACAATGCTAATCCTTTATCTGTAAAACATCTTGTTTCACTATTCTTGGAGAGACCCTTTACTGCCACTCTTTTGATGACACCCTCTTAAGAATCTTAGACTCAACAAAAGCTCAAATCACCCTAAATGAGATACATCAAGGTATTTGTGGGGCCCATTCTAGTGGACCATTGTTAGCTAAGAAGTTGTTGCATATAGGATATTATTGGCCTACAATGGAACAAGATGTAATTACTATGGTAAAAGTATGTAAACCTTGTCAACAACATGGTGACTTGATTCATACACCATCATAAGAATTACAACCTATTGTTACTATGTGGCCTTTCTCATGATGGGGGTTAGACCTCGTTGGCAAGATACATCCTACATCATCAAACAGTCATAAATTCATAATAACTACCATTGAGTATTTCACTAAGTGGGTTGAAGCTATACCTATGACCAACATTACAAGGAAACATATGTCCAGATTCATACTTCATTACATCATTTTTCGCTTTGGCATTGTTACCTGTATAGTCACAGACAATGAATTCACCTTTAAACATTAGGAAGTTTGTAACTTATGTCATCAATTTCATATCCAACATCATTTTTCCACACCATATTATACATAGGAAATGGCTAGGATGATGCCACAAATAAAACAATCTTAAAAATCTTAAAGAAAACGGTCAATGAAGCTAGTCATGATTGGCACCTACAACTCAACCCTGCCCTATGGGCATACTGTACTAGTATTTTCAGACCTACCAGATCCACTCCCTATTCCCTAGTATATGTTGTCAAAGTTATCCTGCTAATAAAGGTTGATCTTCCATCATTGAGAATTTCTCTACAACATCTCATTGATGATGAAGAATTTATCACATAGCATGTCTTCAACAATTGGAGCTTCTAGATGAGAAATGTTTAAATTCCCTAAATCACCTTAGAGCCTATCAAAATAGGGTTTGCAAAAATTATAACAATAATATCAACCCTAAAGAGTTTGCTATTGGAGATATTGTCCTCAAGGAAAATTAGTGTAACCTGCAAGAATAAGAAAAGAAGGGAAAGTTTGA
This sequence comes from Sequoia sempervirens, assembly GCA_007258455.2. Classification (NCBI taxonomy): domain Eukaryota; kingdom Viridiplantae; phylum Streptophyta; class Pinopsida; order Cupressales; family Cupressaceae; genus Sequoia; species Sequoia sempervirens. Next base: position 616,393,158 of record VDFB02281492.1, on the reverse strand, counting down.
ACCTAATTGTTTAGGCCCTTACATTTGTTACAACTAAATATGGATTGGGGACATATCAGTTATCTACCATGGAGGGAAAGCCCCCGAATATTATCCATCTCAAAAAATTATTTGCATAAGAAGAACCAAAAAACAAAACAAAAAAAAAAAAAAGCAAAAAAATAGTAAAGAAATAATTCATCCAATGGAAAAAACCACTTTGTGGCACCTTAAGAAAGTACCATGGTGAAAACCTAGAAGACAAGCACCATGTGTAGAGTCATGTCCACCATATATTAGGTCACTTTTTCTTCCATCTGCAATAAATCCACTCACCCTATCAACTATGGCTAGGAACACATCACTTAATTTTGAAGAGCTCCTTACCCATCTCATGCATATCACATATTGTATTCCCACCTCCCCCATTGATGTCACTTGGTTCACCCACCCATAATAAATAAGATAGCTTGCTTGATTATCACCATCACACACCACCTATGCCTAGTACAAATCTCACATGACTATTTTACTGTTGGATTACTTTTGGCTGAGAATTAGCCAAAGATACAAAACATGAATTTATAGTTGGCATGAAGTAATTTACACTCCTTTTCCCACCATGCACATACATATAGTATGATGGTATTTGTGAATTTATAGCTAGCACAAAGGAATTTGCACTCCTAGGCCTACCATACACATAACCCACATACCCATGAATTTTATAATGATGGTGTTTGTATAAGGTGTGAATTGGCCACAAATACTTCCATACAATCCCTCCTTTATTTCATTCCATCACCCCACCTTGTCATGTGTAGTGGGAAGTGGTCTTCAACATGCCTAATGCTCATTCATCCATCTCATAATAAAATTATATCCCATAATAAAAAACTCATTATCCCAAAGGTACCACCCACATCATCCCAAGAAAAACAACACAAAGGAAAACAACATGCACGCCTACATAAAGCCCTAATGTTCAACTATCAATGCAATCCCTAAAATCACCTTGCCACTTTGCTTGCCATCCATCTCAATCCCCTCCACCTTTTCTCGATAAGATGAATCCTTCCTTGGTCCAGAAACATCTACTAGTATTACCTTTGGCAAGAGATTTGGATTTTACTTTTGGGATTTATTGTTGTAATCATGAATCTTTGAAGTCACCAAGTTGGGGCCACCTAGATCCTTGTTAACTACTTAAATTTCACACTAGCTATGCTACAATATTTAATAGGATAAGCTGCATGACTTAGCTTTCCAAAGAAAACATGGGAAGACCTCTAAAGCTGTGGATTTCTTGTTGGAAGAGGTCAACCTCCGGAGAAGGCCAACTTCCTATCGGTTATCACCTAAAACTACTGCTTGATGAGGAAAAAGGGAGAGGGATATGCGTGAACTAAAAAAATAACTCCTAAGGTGATACACCAAACTAAACTTGAACACAAATCTTAGATTATAAACACTTGTTTAAAATGATTGAAAATAAACTTGCACAACTATTTCTTGTATGTCTTAGCATAAGTATTTCATAATAATTTCTTGATGCTTAGACTTCTAGAAGGAAGGAGACTTCTCAACTATAAGTCATTCACAAAATTTGACACAAATTATGACCTGCATAAACTAACTCCTGCATAAAGGTACTGAACATGAGACAAAACTATGAGGGAATAACAATACTTCACAAATTGACTTATCAAATCATTTGAATGCACACAATGAAGCAAGGAAAAAGAAGGAAAAACCTCCAAAATCATTTATAACCAAGGTTTTCTCTATTATTTCATGTCCAAAATGAGTTACAAAACTCTATCTTCTTTCCCAAGGACTATAAAAGTCACAATACAGGAAAAGCAACAAGTAAGAACTAACTCTTGAAAAGATTAAAAAATGAGAATATATCCATTCACTCCAAGTAGCTCTACTTAAAAAGGTTCTAGAAACCTCATTTTCGTAAGCCCCCAAAAGGCCTAAAATTTTGCATGTAAATCCTCATCAAAAAGGCTCCAAATAGGTGAAAAAGTCCAAATTCACTTTGTCAAACATGATGACTCTTCAAAAATCCCTCCAAAAGCTCCAATTTTTCCTCAAAAATAAATAAATGCTCTTATATGCTCTCCATATGTTTTCAACCACCTCTACAAGGCCTCTAGATTTTTTCCAAAAGCGTAAAGACAACTAATGATTATCTCTTCTTACTCAACTAAGTCATCCTTTATTTGCATTTAATAGCAAAATGAATTAAGGTTTATAATTACACCTTAAAGTCATTTGTTTACAACTGAGTCACATGCAAATAAAACCTAGTCAAGGAACAATAATTGTACATATGCTGAAGCATTAAGAAAATCTAGCTTATGTGGCCTCCACTTGTTAAAAATATTCACCATAGGATCTGATGTGGCATATTACAAGGTATAAGCATTTAAAAAAAAATAAAAGGCATAGCACATTTGCCTAAGTCAATAATATTTGAAGAGCCGTGGGGTCATATATTTTTTCATTTGATTTTTTCAAAATAAAAGGAAAAAAAAAAGAATTTTAGCCATCGAACCTAAAATAAAAAACTTAGGCAAAAAAACCTAATCACTATTGGCATTTGCATTTAGGGTTTAGAAACCCTAAGACAAAAAAAAATGAACGAATTCATTGTTTTGAAGCTTCTTGAAGAAGCTTAGCTTGACACCGCCATCAAGGGTTTGAGGAAGTTTGCTTGGAGCATGAATAGAAGATTTTCTGGTAGATCAGGAAATTTTGAGGCATTTTTCCACAAAATATGACAAAATGTGACTCTCAGATAATCTGGTAAGCATTCAAGGAAATTTTTCTATTGTTTCATCACATTTTCTAAAGGAAAATTTCTCAAGCTCGAGCCATTTTGTATAAAATATGAATACATTTTAGTTTCCTTATTTTCTCTCCAAATTTCTGAATACTCACTTTCTTTACTCATAAACGAGGGTTTGTAAAAATAACTTAAGGCCTTCTATCAAAAAGGTTGTGGCTCCATTTTGAGCTTCTCTCAATTTACTATATAGGCCGCAATTTGAATGTTTTTTTTATTTTTTGCTTCTTATGAAAAAGATTGGTCATGGATCAGCCTCACAACACTCTATATGACTTGTCCTTTGTTTATATTATGCATTATCCCTCTATGGCTCTTTTGGGTATCTATTCTTTTTTGTTGATTTTTATATACCTTTCTGCTACATATGCATTCAGATTATGCTAAATGTTTTGATGCCATTGCACAACATGGGTATCATTCAAAGTTCAAGTATCTTTTCATTTCTTCATGTCTTAACCATATTATTTGGAATCATAGTCTGAGATTCCATGTGACTCATGAAAATTATTATACCCTAGATTTCCTGAGGAACATCACCTTTTAAGGCTCGAACTATCTGTTCCATACAAGTCCAAAACCCGTGCTTGCCTATGTGCTTATACCAGATTTTCTGCTTCTCAAAAGTCCCTAACCCGACCTGCAATGACCAACCACTCACCTCACTATTATAGATACTGTGAAACATCATGACACCCAACATTATAACCTGAGTTGTGTATTTTAGGTTCATAATGTCTCAAAGGCATTGCCTTCACCTAGAGATTCATTTGCACACAAAATAGCACTTCAAGAGTGGTCAGTAAATAATTTACATGTTTGATGTCCTAAAGAAAACTTGTAGAATACCTCTTTACTCATTTCGATAGCTTCCCATGATCTCACCATCTCTTATTATACTATACATATTCACTATACTAGTTTTATGAGATGTCATCCCATATTTTTGAAATAAACTTATAGCCTCACTGACTCCTTTATGTCTCTCTAACCTAACTGTGCAATTCTTTTAATCAACCTCTATCACTGATCTGAGGTTACCATCTTATGAGTTTCCTTTACATTGACTATTCATTGATTTTTTTTTAAGATCATTGTTCATTAATATAGCATAATATCATTGTTATGAAAGAAATTCTACTATTGTAAAATAGTCAATACACTACTATGTATCTCAATGAAAATCATTGTTACATGAATTGGCTACTATCATGCTTTATTTGCTTGGTTTTGCAACTTTGATTCACTAGAAAGGCTTGTCTTTAATATATGTTGCTTACTGTACTTCTTTAGATGATGTCTTCATGACACTGGCAGATGATATATGTGAATTGAATTACATGGCCCTTTAAAGTAATGCCATTTTCCTTGAAACAATGAATCACTGTCCTAAATCTTATTGAGGATAATAAAGAACTATCCCTTGATGTTTATGAATACTAAAAACTCCATTGATATGAGCTGAGCTCAACCCTTGTGGGAGCCACATTTTCCCCACTCATTTGATTTGAACAAAAAAAATACATGATTACACCTGTAGCTGCACATGAAGCAAACAAGTTAGAAAAAACATGTATATTTCAAGTGTATTTGATGGCTTCAAAATTTTCTCTGGGACATTCAAGATATGAATGTTTATTTAATGCAGATTGAGATCAATTTATATGTGCATAGGTAAGTGATCATGTATGGTATGTAACCTTTCATTGCTTAGAGCATTACTCTAACACATTGCCTTGACTTAATGCAGGAAACAAGAATACAGGAGCTAGGAAGGAAAAATCAACTTGAGCAACAGTTGGACAAGAAGACACAACAAAACCAGTCATTCTTAGGCAATGACTAGGTACCTTCCCTACATGCATATTTTTCCTTCTTCATTTACTTATTCTTGTATACATCTATCTTAATTTGCATTGAATAAGAAAAATTTAAACTCACAGATTGTGTGAGTTAATGAAGATTTCTACATTCAATAAAGATTACTTTTTCAGAAGAGATTTGTGAAATCTTTCTTATGTTTCATATGTATAAATGCAATGATTTGAATTTTTGTAATCTTTTAAGTTATTTCATTTGTACACATGAATGCAATGTGAGGGAGATAAAAATGTACCATTTTCTTTAAAATATCAATGGAATTTACCTGATTGAGCCATAGGTGAAAATATGGTAACAATCCTTTCATATATTGGTGTTTCAATGGTAAGGTACAAAGTATACATAGGTCATTTTGTATGGTGTGTTTTTTATTAGCCCAATTTTCTAATGATTTCTAATGCCTTAGGTAGAGGGTTTAAATTTTTTTTGGTTCACTATACAATCCCCTCTATGATCCACTAAGGTCATTAAAAATCATTTAGTGATAAGGTATAATCTTTTGTACATGATTGTACCTTTGGTCATTTATAACACTAGGACATAATGTCCTTTCCTATATCAAATTTAAGGATTTCCCACCATATTTTCTAGCATAATTCCCCCCACCCCTTTCTTCTTTCCTAACACAAACTAACCACCCACCCCTCTCCCCTCGCCTTTCCATCTAACTCAATCCCCCTTGTCCCTTCCTACACACCTAAACTAGAATACATAATGTATCATGACACAAAAACAAGCAAGCATTCATACCTGCACTCACATGAATATAATAAGGGAATTTTGAGTAAAAATTTGAAAAAAGGCCATTGATGTGATGTCTGATTCATGGATTCACTAATGACTAAGAGAGGGAAAAATATAACAAGGCACCAATTACTATTAAAAACTTTGGTTAAGAAATCTTTTGCTCCCTCTTAATTATTTTACCATGATTCAAATCAGTTGTTGCAAACTAGCTATAAAAATTCATGTAAAAGTAAATGTAAACAAGATAACATACAACTTATAGATTAGGTGTTATCAATGGCATGACATTCATACTCATCTTGATAGACATCACACATAAATTTTGCATTCATTAAAATAAAATCATTTTACATCATAAGCATGTCATAGATACACATTCATATTAATAACCATCACAACACATCAACATTTTTATCAAAGAATCCATCCATCATATCCATAAAAAAGAACATATCCATTCACACATAAGCAATTATCATAAATTTTATAAAATTTCTCACTACATACTCTACAAATAAAAAGAATCCACCTATCATAGTGAAGAGACAAAAGTGAAGAAAGCATATGGTATTGATAGCAAATCATAAATTGCCATCAAGAGAAAAGCTTTAGTACACCTAATGCCATAAAATCTATTAATGGACTTGGGCTTATATAAAATAATTCAATTTAGATAGTTAGCAGCCTGTTGTCATTGTCATCCATCCATCAGTATTAATTACATGCATTTTTGAAGTAATGAACACACAAGTCCTTCATTGTCAAGATCTACATCGTAAATTCTAGATAATTGCTTCAAATATCATAATGAATACATGTAATAATAAAAATGATAATACAATGATCATAATCATATGAAATATCACATCTGGACATACTACCATAAAAATGCCATAATTTTTTTTCATAATAATTACATGTCATAATAAAAATCATAATACAATGATCATAATCATATGTAACATTGCATCCACATACTACCATAATAACACCATAAAGATAAAACACATCACATGCATAATTAATAAAAATCCTACATAAAACATGATAACATTATCTGCACAAATCATATATGCTAAATCCGGCATATCATATATTAAATATCATGATACAACATGTACAAAAGTCTCTTGTGTGTACAAAAAGTTGAGCCCACCTTGGGGAAAAATCCAAAAGGTCATAATAAAACTATCTACCTTGTGCTACTTGCATTTGAATGTGTAGGTGATATTTGAGGTGGATTTTGATCTCTCTATGGTTATCGCAGAGGACCCATAAACACTGATGGACCTAATGGAGTCGTCTTGTGATATTTGTTGTTGATAGTGACACTAGAAGCCTACCACTCAAGAGGCACTGCCTCCTCATACAACCTCCTCCACTACTCCACCTCCTAGTAGCTCTAACAACCTCTGAAAATTCATAAGCTAATCCACTATTACCCCTAATAATTTGACGAGCCATATCCCACTCCCTCCTCAACCTCTTTGCATCCCATCACAATCGATCTCACTCCATGGTGATCATCACTACCTATCCATCACCCCCATCTCCACCCCTGTTAGCCCCTCCATCCAATAGTGCTTATAGTTGGATCACCTCTACCCTAGATGCATCCCTCTCACCTATTAATGTTGTTTCCTCTATCTTGGTTGCATCCCTCTCGGCAGTCACTGTGGCAATATAACCATCTAGCTATCCATATAAATGGACCACATCGGCCCATGCGATTAGCCTAGAGTTGTGCCTACAAATATCCTCCTCTCTATCACACATGATGACCCTATCTCCCATCTTCCCCTCTATCATCTCTCCCTCCTCCATGATCACCCCCATCATCTCCATCATCACCATCATCCTCCTCATCACCACTGTCCTCACCATCACCATCACTTCCATAATCATCACTATCATCATCACCAAAGTCACTGTCTTCCCACTGCCATGCTACCCATTACTACTCTCATCACCGCTACCTTGTGCTATTGCTAGCTGATCATGGGGAATCGTCGATCGAATGGGTCTTTGTATCTCCCATTAGTTATCATACTCTATTGTGGTCCCAACATCTTTGATTCCTGGCCATACGTCCCATGCAACGACTGGAGTGTCTCTCTAGCTCTGATATGCAATGTCATAGTCTATAAATTGACCCCACTAACACATCTCACATGCAACTAGACCAAAAACTACCTCTATCTATGGCACTCCCTGCTGCTGACCAAACTACCTCAGTACTTGCATGGGAAGGTACCTCTCGATGATCATTGGGGTTCTCCCTATCAAGTAGTGCACCCTCTAAATGTATGGGATATACAAGTGGTAATCCTTCCATACCTCATAATAAATGTACGGTCGCCAAATGGAGTCCATCTCATCAATAACCCTACGCTAGTGGTCCAACTCCCCCATATGATGTTGTCATCAAAATCTTGAATACATATATACATAAGACATATCTTCCCCCATCGTCTATTGCATACTAGCCACAATACCACAATGTGCTCAAATCCCCACACATGTAGAAGGGTCACCCCCACAGCCAAGATTCACCATTCTTTGTATACCACATAGTGCATCTCCCTATAAAAATCTATGAGCACAATTGCCCCTGTGCATAAACTATCCCATCACTAAGCATACTCTCTAGCACAACCACCTAGCCCACTACAAACCCCCTGTGATCTCCTATCTGACATCAAGGAGCTTTTGATCAATGCAGTTAAAAATAAAGAAAATTCTGGCCACTGACCCATCCCATCCCCCAAATCTAGCTCACGCCCCTGATGGGAAAATCTCTTGTCATGAATACCCTCCACAGTGAAAGTCTCACCCCATGTAGGCTATACACCACTACCTCCCCACGAATTAGTAGTCGAAGAATCCACCACACATCCTTCAATGCAATAGGTGCCTCTCTAGTGGGTAAGTGAAAGCTGCTTGTATCACTGTGGCATTGCTCCACTAATGTAGTCATTAGCACTCAGTATGATTGAATCTGGGGCATCCATGAGACAAAGTATAACCTTGTCAAATGTAGCCAGTCATCGTCTATAGGTGTCAATCTCTCTCAAAGAGTCCCCATAATCACCATCTGTCACTCCCAAGACTAAAGGACCTTCAAGTCCTCCTGCATCATCCCACACACTAATATCAATCCTCTTATCTAAATCAATTTCCTACTGTGTGAACCCCAATCCTAATACCTGCAAAACACGAAAAATGAATACATTAGAAGGTCAAATGCAAGTAAGAACAAGGATTCCCAATTAAATCCATTAGCAAAGTTTAAAATAGGAAATGAGACAAGAATGAAATGATAGAGCAATAAAGCAAGCTAAATCCTATTGAAAGAAATGCAAACTCTTGATCCCATGGGGCAATTGGTGCCAATTTGATGTGAAAATTGGCCCTTTCCCAACTCCAATGATGCAAGCTTGATGAATGTTGATGAATGATCCACTTTGATGAAGAATGGTGAGTGCTCCAATAGAAAAATCTGCATAACCTAGCTAAGATAAATTGGCCCTTTCCCAACTCCAATGATGCAAGCTTGATGAATGTTGATGAATGATCCACTTTGATGAAGAATGGTGAGTGCTCCAATAGAAAAATCTGCATAACCTAGCTAAGATTCAATGATAATGGATGAGAATTGCTAATGATTTGAGCATAGTAAGTTTACTCAAATTGTGGATGCCAAAATGAAGAGATTAACCTCTTATTTATAGATTGACAAGTTGAAAACATGCCCAAAATAGAGCAATGTGGGACTAAGGATTAGCCAATGGCAAGGTGCCACTTGTCAACATGTGAATGGATGGAGGATGTGCAAGTTTTGATGATTGTGCCAATAAATGCATATTTTTTAATTTTGAATTTGTTGAAATGACATGTAAGAGGGAAGGAAGAATGCATTGAATGCCACTTGGCTCAAGGAAAAGGACATGTAACATGGAGTTAATGCCTTGTTGGAAGGACTTATCCCACTTGGAATTTGAATTCAAATTTGGGGAATATTCCTCAAAAGATGCTTTGTTGAAGAAAATAGAGATTTAATAAATCAATTAAATCCATTTTCATATGCAAGTGGGAAAAGCTAGAGGATGGGACATGATATGAGATTAAATAAATCAAAGTTAATTAATTTAATGAAGGGGGTTAAATGATGTGACTTATTTGACTTAAATTTGTGGATTTATTTAAATCAAATATGAGAAGAATGTGATAAGAGATTAATTAAATAAAGATTTATGATTTATTTAATTAACAAAGATGATGTTAGATTAAATTAAATAAGGTTTTAATTTATTTAATTTAATAGATAGACTTAAGAGATTTAATCAAATAACATAATTATTTAATTAAATCAAATAATTAGATCAAAATGATAAATTTAATTATCGAGAGAGAATGAATTAATTAGATAACTGATTTATTTAATTAAGAGAGGAAATAATGATGAATTTAATCAAATAAGAGAATTTGATTAAATAGTTAGACTGAAGGATGATTCAAGATGAAATGATGTTAGTGGTCAGGATTAGATGCACAATGTCAATCAGTACATTTTATGTGTCTACATTTTTCCCCTCTTTGAAGCAATGCATTTGTTGTGTTGGTTCAAAGAATAAACTATCTCAATCAAAGCCAAAAAAAATCATTTTCAAAATCCTGCCCCACTGCTACCCGGCAATAGAAAACATGCCAATATATTTCCCCCTCAAGAGATTGGATGAAAATTTCAATTTTTGGGTGATCTCATGAAAAAAGAGGACAAAGTGCCAAAGAGGTCCGGAAAGGCTCCAGGAGGCCAAAAACGTGTCTAAACGCAATAAAACGATGTAAAATGGGCCTCAACTAGACTAAAATAGGTTGAAGGGTCCAAAACCCTAGAAAGATAGCAAATTAGGGTTAAAAACCCTAATTTTCAAGCTTAAAAAGGCTTTGAGGGGTCACTTTCAATTCATTTTTACACAGCCATTTAGCAACCTTGAGATTTGAGCTTCAATCTCCTAATGATATGGCACAACAACAGCTCCTGATGCACATTTCTAACTGAGTCTGGACGTACCAGTGGCCACTCTACATTGGGGCACTGGTAAGTGATCCTTAAATGAGCTTTATTTTTCATTGTTTGTGCTCATTTATTGCTTTCAAAGTTAGATGTTCTGCAATGGTGCTATATAGTGCCACTCAAAAATCAAACTGCGTCACTTGGTGTCAGATTGCACCACGGCGGTGGAGTTTGGAGTTTGGAAATAAACTCCAAACTCCAATGCTGAGGTCATGGCCTGTAGGGTCATTTCCAAAGTGCGACGTGGCGGTTCCCTATCAACAGGAATCTTTGCAAACTATGCCGCTCAGAAGGAAATTGCACTATGGCGGTGAGATTTTTGGATTTTTTTGCCCTAGTATTGGAGTTTGATAAAAATCAAACTGTGATGCCTTCACAGATAGCAATGCTAGAGTGGTTTCTTGGACACTCGGAAAAAAATAATACAATTTTTTTAACATGATGACTCTTCCTAATGCAAGACGCGGTGAGGGAGACTTATTCCTAGGAGCACAAATCTCAGGAGATCTTTGGTTACTTGTAGGACCTCAGTGACAGAGATCAAGATAGATTACGAGATATGGGGTTTTGGCACATCACATACACAACACCCGTGTGCACTCACATTGGGATGATGTCAGTGCTTTCTGAGAGATAACACAACAAGACCTCATCTTTCCACCTTCCCATCGGCAAGGCCACCATCACCCTGGAGGATGTGTGGTGGATCCTAAGATTGCCAATTCATGGTTGGTGCGTCATTTTTGATATAGATGTCGGGCGGGATGCCTATCACAGAGTCCTTGCCACAGAGGACATTACCATTTGCGAGGGTCAGATTGAGCTCGAGCATCATAGGGTTCTCACCCCCCCTTCCGCATAGTTGTTGCAACTATTATTTTAGGTCTCATTTCCCTAGATCAACGAGGTTGGTACTTCAGTCCCAATTGGGAACTCTACTAGGAGCACATGGTGATGTGTGACAAGCCTACTTGTTTTGCTTGGGGGTTGCTTCTTCTTTTGTCACTATACAAAGATCTTCATGAGTATGTCTACTTGAATGGTAGAGCACTCAAAGCAGGCATCACACTCCTCCACGTATGGGTGTGGGAGCACATTGTTGTCTTTTGGTTGCAGTTTGTTGCAGTTTCGATGAGGCCTAATGATCCCCTTGTATGGCACTATAGAGGTGGTGTGTCCTTCACACACATGGGTGACCATGGGATTCCCTATTGGAGGAGGGTCCTAGATGAGTTGCAGATGTTTATATGGTGCCCATACTTTGGTCAGCCTGGATGGGTCGACGATGCAGATCAGATATTCTTTTCCTACCAAGACCGGTTCATGCAGGGGCAGAAGCACACGATGATAGAGAGATACCTGCTCGAGCATGTTCAGCTCCAATTTGGTGAGCCTTAAGATCAGCCAGACAATGATTATGTGGCTGTATTTTCCTGCACCATGTCACAGGTTTCATGGGGGTGATACATTCCTACTTCAGAGGCCATTGACAACTTCAAATAGTTGGTGGCTCGACCATGGGCTTACGATCAGGGGCCTATGGATCCAGGCATCACACCCGTATATATAGATTGGTTCCATCCTTCCCTACGATTGACAGTTCTAGGAGCAGTCCCTAATTGGAAAAGGATGAGAGGTAGAGGGGAGGATGAGGACAGAGAGATGGTCTACAACAAGACTAGCCGGTTGGGCCTCCAGTTCAGGCCAATGTGCAAATGCAAGATTAGCAGCAGGTGTCGGCTAGGCAACAAGGGTAGGCAGGTGCACCACCATAGGCTGAGGGTGAGGACCAGCCTTAGGTACAACCTCCATGAGCACAGCCAACAGAGCAGGTGGATCCCCGAGATACATTGATTGTACAGCTGCAAGCCTAGGTGCAGACTTTGAGAGGGGAGAGAGATCAGGCAAGGACCAAGAGGGACTAGGCCAGTGCCGAGAGGGATCAGGCCATACTATAGAGATAGGCCGTAGAGTTACAAGCGGTCATAGAGATGGGCTGGAGACAACAATTGGAGAGCATGGAAGCCTCCTCCTCTCAAAGTACAATATCACTTAGTTCTTATAGGGAGGTCGTTCGAGAGGCTGATTATTATCGTTAGCACTATCAATAGGCCATGCCTAGAGTGGAGCGAGCTCTAGAGTACTCGCAACAGACCAGTTTCAAACTAGCAGAGGGTCACGGTGATAGAGGCAAGGGTAGCAGATAGGAGGGTTAGGTCTCCTTTTGATTGAGATGATATCATTTTTTGTGCCTTATGTGCTCCTTTTTGATAGCCCGATGGGCCTTTTTGTACTGATTGACATACATGTACAGTGATCCATTTATTTTGTACTATGATAGTTATCCAATGATGATATATATATGAGATGATGATTTTGATGTGATGTGATGTGTATCATTTATTTATGCATTCTATGGATGATTCTACTTCTATATTTTTTTGATGTAATTATAGATGCTTTTCTTCTAATGATGGATGCATTATGTAATGGTTATGTGACTAATAGATCTATATTGTGTTTTTGATTCATGATAGGTAGATGTATTTGTGAATGGATGATATATGATGACACATTTATGTTGATGCAAATGATGATATGTGATATCAAATGTAATATGTAAAATTATATGGAAATGATCTATGGTGTATACATGAAATAATATGTGAACCATGCTTATAAAATGAATACGGATGGATGTACGCTTTGCATGTAATGGATTTTTATGTTCCTATTTATGCATTAAAATGCAAAAAATGATTGTGAATTACGAGGTGTTTCATATGGTATGGATGATTTAATGGATGTCATGTATGCCTTTATGATTGATGCATGGTGTAATGTGGATGCAATGATCGTGTTCTATTTAATATGTGTTGTTAATACAAATGAAATATTTTTATGATGCTAAGAATAAAAAATACATATTATCCTAAACATGTTTAATGATAATGTGAAAGGTATGTGATGCCTTTATTGTGATGTGGCATGATATATGAAATGATATGTTAATGCAAATTGGTACGATGATGTTTAATGCAAAATGAATGTAATGTGGGAGATGAATTTATAATGTTTATGTGAAGTGAATATGTAATGGATTATCTATAATGCTTATGTACCTATTATGTATTATTATGCAGTAGGTGTTAATGTGAAATGATTATGAAATGTCTATACACATGGATGTTATGTGATGGTTTATGCGGTGAATGCAATGTGATGCAAAAAATGGATGCAATGTTAATGAGAAAGGGATGTGCCAATTTATAGAAAATTCTTATAATAACATGTTTATATGATGATGAAAATTCCATGCATATGCTTCCTATATGATAAGTTGATGCAATATGCTAATAATTTGTGGATGTAGGATCGATGATGGTGATTGATGATAACTAACTGTCATAGTACCTTGTTAGTATGATGAGTAAGAAGGGATAAAAAAGAAAGACATTTCAACAAGTCATGAGATGATGAATATGCAAAATGATGATGATGATTTCTGAGGAATTGGGATTTTCAAAGGGCCAATTTTCTTATGTTTGATCACACGTGGTACGATGCATCAAGGTATAGAGAACTAGGATGGCGTTGTACCCAATGTGATGAACTTTGACTTTGACAATTGCATAGGAGTATTCTTATTCACACCTGACATATGAAAACCTTTCTAGGATGCATTTTAGATGTTTCAAACACCTTGAACCAAAACACAAAAAGGTATAACCTTACCCTCCATAGATAACAAACAAAGCAAGTGTTCGCCAAGTTATTACAAGAACATCCAATAAGCACGACAAACAAAAGATAATGATCATTGCCCCATTCCTTTCTCTCTAAATAATTTTGAGTAGACGTCATCGAGAGGTCCTTGGAATGAGCACAATATGATAAATCAAAAGAAAAGATCAAGTACGCAAACAAGCCAATGTTCTTCATACCTTCAGCCAAAGGGATGTGTTTTGATAGGATAAGAATCCAAGTGATACCCAAAATGATGCCCATTGTTGGAACGATATATCCTAGGACATGCATTGTATAGGATGATGATGGGTTGATAAGTTGTTTGATAAGTTGTTGGTATAAGGTTGACTGACATGTTTGAAAATGATTAGGAGTTTGATTATGCATTTAAAAGTTTGAAGTTTGCTTTTGATTTTACATTTGAAGCTAGCTTTTGCTAATTGTTGTACTTGTTTCTATTTGTTTTGTCAAAGGGTGACTTTGATGATTGATTTATTATGGATGATTGATTTATTGTGGGTGAAAGAGAAATGAGACAAATGGATTTTTTCGAATATTTGGATGTTTTTTACATTTTTGGAATGTTTTGAGGTTATTTTGGGTATTTTTTAAGATTTTACAAATGTTTTTGGGTTTTGTGAAATTTTATGAATGTTTTTGGATTTTGTGTCGAGGGGGCTGATCAAAGACTAGCCTTGCCTATGTTTAAGCTCAGAGACAATGTAGTTCAGATTCCATGTTTTTGATGTTTTTCTAACTTTTTGAGTGTTTTTGGATTTTGATATGTTTTGGATGTTTTTGGACTTTTCGCATGATTTTGATGATTTGGATATGGATATGTGTGATGATATCAGTGCTCTATTTTGCAATTTTTTGAAAATCAAGCTAAGGTTGATTGATTTGATTGATGGATTGATGATGATAACATTGTTGAGGATGCACAACAATACAATGATAGTGTTAAGCAACACAAGGAATGGGATGGATATCCTAAGATGATGATGGATTGGATGATGATAACATCATTGAGGATACACAACAATGCAAAGATAGTGTTAAGCAACACAAGGATATCTTGAGATGATGACAGATTGGATGATGATAACATTATTGAGGATGCACAACAATGCATAGATAGTGTTAAGTAACATAAGGATTAGGATGGATATCCCAAGATGACTAGGGATTAATTTCATTTGATTGATCATGATTGATGAAGCTTGATTTGGAACAAAAGTTGTTTGAATGATTTGATGTGATGAACTTGACGTGCAAATTAGATGTGACTGATAGTGATTATTTGGATTTATGTTCAATGAAAGATGAAGCTTGATAAAGAATGTCTGCTCATCAATATATGCCATGGGCTAGTGATTTGGAATTTTTCTCACAAATGCTTGACCAATTTCATTTCATGTTTTCCAATGTTCAAATCACCACATAAGTTGGAGGATATAGATCAAGATTTATTCCTGAAGCAAGATGTAAATATCTACCCCCAGTGTCTAGCAATGTATGGAATGTGATGGGTGGATGCTCGGATAAGTGCATGGATGGATGGATATGGCAAGCATGCAAAGGATGCCAAGGATTATCTTGTGATAAGATAAGGTGTTTGGATAAAGAATGCCCTTTTGGATAATGCTTCATGGCTTAGATAATGTTGCTTAGGATAAGATCAATGAAAACAGCCCATGTCAAGATGTTTACCATAAGCAAGCATAAAGAGTGCACCAAACTTTGTCAAGATCAAGATAACTTCGACCATAGATGCAAAGTGGATTGGATAAATGGTTCATGGATGAATGGATTTATTATGGATGGGATAAGATACTTTCACCTAAACTAGCACACATAGATGCTTGATTCTACACATGATGCCTATTTTCTAGGTTTTCATTCATGGTACCTATCCAAAGTGCCACTATAGTGGTTTTCACTAGAGGACGATTTTTTTCTTTACTGTTTTCAATCCTTTTTCTGATTTTTTTGGATTTTTATATTTTTTAATTTTTTTTGTTTTTCTGAAAGATTTTAAGATCATGCCAAATCACAAGGTGTCACTGATGTATATGCCCCTGTCATAATGTGCCATCAATATCCTGCTTGAAGAAGTTGCTTTGCTAAGATATGTGCACTTGAATGCAACTTTTGGGATTGTTGATCTGTTTTATTGATATCAGGGTTAACTCTGTCCCTGTGTTCACATCACAATAGAATGCCTTTAGAATCCTTATGATGAAGGGTCATTGCCAATACATGGTCAATTTGAGAATTGGATATCATGCATGGAGGCATGGATGGAGTGTGTTTAGGGATAAGAGATGGATTGGTTGACATTTTGGAACCTTTGACTCTCTAAACTTGGGAAGATGAACAATGATGGGTGGATATGGAAATGTGCATGGAACTAGGACCAACTGCTTGATACACTTTGTACGTCACTTGAAAAGCTTGCTTTTTCTTTTGTGGACATCTTTGATGGATAGTTTAACCTTTTTTATTTTTTCCCATAGTTTCTTTGACTAATGGAGTTTGACAGGGATAATCTTACTTTGTATTCTTTGGTATCCATGTGCATTTGATTTGTCCATTATTCTTCTTTGCTTCTCTTGCTTTGATAATGTTCATTGTGCTTTGATTCAAATCTTTCTTTTGACATTGGTCCCAATTCATGGATGGGGTGATGGGTGGATGAAGATTCATGACGTGGCTAGTTTTAGTATTGGAAATGGTTTCACCATAAGGATTCTTTGTGCTCCCTATATTGACGTTTGCTTGACACATAGTTTCCCCTAGTATTGTGGAAGTAGTACCTTCATGCTTTGATTCTTTCTATTCTAAGAACTCTTGTTTAGAATTCATCCTCTAATAAATGACCACTACAGATGATGTTATTGGAATTTGATGCTCTGCTTACTTCAAAATATCCTGTTCTGTCTGACCTGTTTCCTTGAGTGGATAATGTTGGCTATCTTTATTCAAGATATCTTCAGTCTGAATTTGGGATATATCTAATCCTAATGTTGACAAGTCTATTTGACTGTACAAACCAATAACCTATTCTTTTTGTGTAATAATGTCAGGAATAAAGGAATCTTGTTTTGAATGAAGATCATCTACGTGTCCATCCATAGAAAGCATCTCATGGGTAGATGGAGGAGAATGTGCTATATGGATGTGATCATCATTTGTGACATCTTGTATAGATAGGAGAGTGTCCATTATATCATTGTAGTATCTTGGAGATACAAATTCTTGATCTTGATTAATTTTGGACTTGCATTTGTCATGCTTTGGATCAAGTTCTTGACATGGGTTAGTTTCAAGCGATCCTTGGATATCTTTATTAGGAATGGGAAGTGGCTCAATATCCTCTAGATTGTTAAGTGGATTTGGATCAAATGTTGAGTTGAAGATTCCTTCAATATCTAAAAACATGTCTTGGAAAGGACCATTGCTAGACCTTGGTGAAAGACGTTGATCATGCTTTGGAATAAATTCTTGAGATATGTCCTCTAACTTATTAGGTGATGTAGAGAAATTTTCAACATGATCATTGGTTGATGGATTGTTGATTATAGGATCAAATAATGTTAACACTCGAAATGGATCATTGTCAGATATTGTTGATGGATTCTTATCATGATCAAAAAGTGACTCTTGATGTATGTTGATTTGATCTTCAGATGAGGTAGAAACATCTTCCATGTGTTCGTTGATGGATAGGTCTTGATTATGTGATTGTTGACCTGGATCGATACATGGAGTCGTTAACATTTTGTTGGGATTGGTATTGGGCTTGAGTTTGCACTTGCACTTGAGCTTGTGCTTGCGCTTGTTGGGCTTATAGTGTGGCTTGGGCAACTTGAGTAGCTTGTGCAGCTTGCTAAGCAGCTAGTTGGTTTTGGTTTTGTTGGAGTGCCTTTTGATAAGCAGCCTATTGAGTGGCTTGCAACACAATGTTGTATTGGTTTGATGTGTTTGGTTTGGGTGGTGGTGGTGGCAGAGGTGGTTTTGGAATAGTGCTTATTGTGGTGATAAGAGGTATTGCCATACTGATGATTGGGATTTGAGTGGTGGATGGTGTGATTGATATGGTTAGTCCTTGAGAGACAATTTTTTGAGGGATGATAGAAGATGTGTTGGTTGCTTATGCTATGGGGATGGTTTCCATCTGTTGTTGTGATATCGATGGTAAGTGGGGATGATTTGGTGTGATGCCTTGATTGATGGTTGGGGGGATGTTTTGGATGAGCAATGGTAGTGAAGGTAGCCCCAAACCAAGAGATGATATAGATGTTAATGGAAAGGGTGGGAGTGGTGGGAGAGTGAGTGACATGCTCCCTTGGGGAAATGATGATGTTTTATCAAAAATGCCCCCTGGTCCAAATAGGTCACCTTCTCCTTGTGAGGTCATTGGGAGAGAGGTTTGCAGTGTTGCATTAAACGATGATGATGATGGGTCATTATGAAAGGTCAGGGGGACATATGGGTGTGATGGATTTTGAACAACATTCATGTGATTTGCAAACATAACTATCCAAAAGTTTACCAAGTGTGGATTTGAAATGTTCATGTTTGATATAGTTGTACTTGGTATATTCTCATTTGGCATGTATGGATTTGGTGGGATAATGTTGTTTTGTTGAAGACTCATTCATTGAGTATTTGGTTGATAGATTTGTAAATTTGGACATGGATTTAAATCTACCATCGGAAAATGTGTTCCAAGATTTTAATTGGGTATACTCACATTTGTTGTACCATTGAGGTTTAAAGGAGATAATGATCCCATGTATGAATTGTATAAATGTGAGTTTTGAAAATCAATTGGCATTGTAAGGCTTTGATAGTTTGGTTGATTTAGACCACTCATGATGAATGAATCAAGTTTATATTCCATGTTCCTCTTATGTTTTGACCTTGTTGTAAAAGTGACCTCTAAGGTGTTTAGGACCAATGATGAGATGAAGGATGAAAAGGGGTGAATGATATGAGTGTTGTTTTTCTTAGGAAATTTGGATCAATGCTAGACTTTAGGATTTTATTTTGATTGGTTTTGATTGGATAATGATCTTGTAAACCATAAGATGTTGGATGTGATATTTAGGATAAACTTGTTCAAAGGTGTGCTAATTTAACTAGAGGTATGAGAAAGGATGCATTCCCATACTCCTAATTAAACAAGGTGATTTTGATTTTTTTTAAGAATGTACCCAAGTCTAGATAATGATGTTTCCAAAGCTACGAGGTTACTTGTGGGATGGGATGATAAATGTTTGAAATGGATGAAGTGTTTGATTTTGATCCTAACTGAACCTAAGAAGGATTTGTTTACAAGGCCAAGGTTTTCAAGAACATGCTTTTCCCTTCAAACTGAAAGATCAATGCTTACTCAAAAGACCATAAGACAAAAGATGCACAATCACATGTGTGGGGTTCAATTGATTTTAACTTGATTAGTGAATTGATTTTACCACAAACACTTTCTTGATTAGATTTTCAAACTAGATGTCCAATGTCTCAATTTCTTCAAATCCCACAAAGTATGTTATGTGGAATTTTGATGAATTCAAGGCAAGGGTTACCTATTGTTTAACTTTAGTAGACAAATTGAGATGTAATCAGAATGTTTAGAAACCTCTAAGGATACAATCCCAAGGGAAAGCAATAACACATGAATTGGATCAATTGTATTTTTCTCCTAAAGGGTTTGAAATTTTGATGATGATGTTTAAGTGTTTGTTTCCAAGACGTTTTCAAACAAGTAAAGAATTTTGTAACCAAGAATAAGTACAACCCTATGGATATGGAAGACAATATTTGTTGAGTCCCCACTTGGACAAGTCCAGCTACGCTTATCTTTAGTGAATGGTTAGATGCTTGACCCCACTGGCTCCCCTCCACGACACTCACTTATATGGGGCAGCCAAGCATCAACACCCATGAAACTCCCATGGCATGCTTTCCATTTAAACTAAAAGACTATAAAAGTGTGGGGCAACTTCATAATGACCGTTCTTGCACCAACAAATAGATCAAGGATTTTGGCAATTCTAAAACATGGGTTTTAATTAGGACTTTTCATTCATGGAGATTGACCCATACAATGAGAGACCCTTTTCAAATCCATCTCATCGGAGCCAACCACGTGATATTGGTGTTTATTCCAATACCCACATTTATATCTCGATTGGAAATACTCTTGGTTTTAGAGTGTTACTGGTTGAGTTGTTCCCTTGGGTGAGTACTTTTTCCCCAAGGCAGGCCCTCTAAGATAAACAAAACCAAATAAAATTATTCATAGTTCGATCAACCCTTGTTTAGAAACAAAAGGAGAACACATGCAATAAGTTCATTCATACTCGCACATGATTTTGTTTAATTTAAAACCCAAAATGAAGTGTGGAGGTGATTGCTTTATCTCAACCTAAAATCACAAAAAAGGCCTTTTGATTCTCAAGATCGCTATAAAGCATGAGAGAATCGCATACGTCCTTTTTCAATGATGCTAGTTTAAGTAAGCCATCACGAAGACAAAGTTGCACTTATTCATTGTAAGGCCACAAAGAAATTGTGAGTTCTTTTGAAAGCACCAAAGGAAAAATGAGAGTTGTTTTGTTCAATTGTTAACCAAAAAAAAAAACTCTAGTAAATTGTAGTCCTAATGTCCATTTTAAGCCTTTGCACAAATTAAAAAGGTTCTTTTTAAAAGCCCAAACGAAATTAGTATCCTAAGCAAGAGATAACAATTTCTAAAGAGTGTTAAACAAACACTAAAGTGTTTAAAAACACTTTGATTTTGTGAACTACCATCATCATGCTTCTCTTTCTTTCATTTTTAAATGATCCAACCTACAAGAAAGATATGAGATTAAATTAATCAAAATTAATTAATTTAATGAAGGGGCTTAAATGATGTGATTTATTTGACTTAAATTTGTGGATTTATTTAAATCAAATATGAGAAGAATGTGATAAGAGATTAATTAAATAAAGATTTATGATTTATTTAATTAACAGAGATGATGTTAGATTAAATTAAATAAGGTTTTAATTTATTTAATTTAATAGATAGACTTAAGAGATTTAATCAAATAACATTAATTATTTAATTAAATTGGATAATTAGATCAAAATGATAAATTTAATTATCGAGAGAGAATGAATTAATTAGATAACTGATTTATTTAATTAAGAGAGGAAATAATGATGAATTTAATCAAATAAGGGAATTTGATTAAACGGTTAGACTGAAGGATGATTCAGGACGAAACAATGTTAGTGGTTAGGATCATATGCACAATGTCAATCAGTACATTTTGTGTGTCTACACCTACTTCTACCCAAACTCTCCCATCCTCATAGTTTCTATAAAATTACACTTTTCCTTTTGACATAGGTGTGTTGTTTCTTTAGTCACATGCATGTCAATTTCCCACCCAAGCACCACTTTGTGTAGGCACAACAGTTTTCAACCTAAGCACATTGATTTATGACACAAGTGTTGCTTTGCATAGGAACCTATTTATTTCACCCCCACCCCTTCCCAAAATGCATGTGCACCAAATGCATGTGGGATGATCATAGGCATCGTGTTTTTCAACATGGATGATGAAATATCAGATGTAGCATTTCTTTGGATGCAAGTGTCGCGATCGTGTGCTTAGGCGCAGTTTTATAAAACTATGCATTTTTTTCCAAAACTGTGAGCCCTATTTTAATATACCTCGAACCCCCTAAACTAACCTAAAACCTAAGGGATGGAACATATACTAGATTTTCTGCATTCTCCGGCCACTGACACTCATGAACCCTCTTTGAGTGATGAAAATGATGAGGAATCTCTACCATACGTCTACATTGCCACCTAAGCTCCTCTCCACCAATCGCAAGGTTGAAAATGACTTTTTGGACCCCTAAAGGCCTATTTATAGGCTTTTAACCCTAAACCCACCCCCAAACCCTAGTTTCTTCTCTATTGGATGCATCAAAGGTTCTCTATACTCTTCATTTTTGAGCCTATTTCTCTATTTCTTCTCTTGATTTTCACTAAATACCTCTTCCACACCATCCTACATCATTCTAATCCACCTTTTTCAAAATGCAAACTAAAAATATTTTTTCAAAAAAAAATTGATTCACTTCTTGAGGGGTCATCACCTCATATCTAACTCTCCAATCTACTAAGGAAAATTTTAAAACTTCTTTGATGCAACATCACTATGGACACTACATCAAAGAGGGGAAAAATGTAGTCACCATAAATCTTACATTATTTCCTCTAAGTTAATTAAATATTATTATTTAATTAATTCACCCATTCTCAACCTTTAGTTAATTAAATAGCTATTATTTAATTAACTGTTCCATATTCTTCTTATAATTAATAAAATATTTTATTATTTAATTAATTATATCATCTTCTAAACTAAAGCTCTTCCAATTAATTAAATAGTTGACTTATTTAATTAATCCCTTCAAAATTCCCTATTCTACTAATCCCAATTTAGTTAATTAATGCATACTTAATTAACTTACTAACCCTTATTATCCCATTCTCCAACTTTTAACTCCACCCAAGTTAATAAACCCTTGGTTTATTAACTCAACCTACCTCATTAAGCTAATTAAAACTCGATTAATTGTCTTAACCATCATTTCTAATCATTATTATCATTATTTCTCTAATTTTAAATTCATGCACATCTCCCTAATCTTGTCTCAGTAATATGAGAAATCTCACCTACCTCCACTATCTTACACCTAACCTCCAAAATCAAATGATTTCTCTTTCCAAGGTGTTCTCACACCTCATCACACCTCCCACACTCCATTGTGACACTTGTCACAATGCTAACAAGCCACACTACCTTGATCCACACCTCACTCTTTCAATCAATCTCAACCCTTCATTAACCAATCAATCCTAGCCCTCCATTTTCCCCCTCCAATTTCTATAAATTGGAGCCATTTTCCCTCATTTGATCATCTTGATCATAGCCATTGTTATGCTAGTAAACATGTGAGAAATACACATTCCATCTTGCGAGAAAATTCATCAAGACTTGGGTGCATCTTGAGCTCAATCTTTGAGGGTCATCAAAGGTATAATTTGTGTTATGCATTTGAGCTTATTTTACTTATGTCTTTATGCTTTTGGTGATAATGTAACCCCCTCTATAGCAATATTCCATAATTGGCTAAAGAAAAATAGAATTATAAAGTATATTAGTGATGCCCCCTTGAGAGAGAAGGCAAGTTGACAAGACTTTAATGGTCTCTCAAAAGGAGGACCAAGTTTGTGAGGTTGACGATGGATGGGGGTGCAAAGAGATGGACCAAGTGGACATGAAATTAGTTAAATGCATGATGGTTGTGGTGTGAGGGAATATGAAGTGATATTAGTGGTTGGAGAAGATATGTGTACTTGGTTATGATGAAATGTAATGATATAATATGATGATGTTAATGATGTGATGACAAGGAATTTATTATGGTTATCATTATTATGGTGATGTGATGATGAAGATGATTGTATAATGGGGATTGTAGGTACATGTAAGGGATTATTGAGGTTCAAGGAAATGCATTTCATGCATAAGGGGATTGGCACAAAAATGGACCAAATAAGATAAATGACAAGGAAAACTAGACAAAAAAAGTGAAAAGACCATAAAAACACGATGTATCAATGAACAAATCATTAAGACAAAACTATGTCATTTGTATAATTTCATAACTATGTCACACTTTTAAAAAAGGAAATGGTCAACATAAATATAGTTTTTAACTTGGACCACTAGAGTGATTTCTATTTGAAATCTTTTGTAATGTAGGAAAAAGTATCCCTTTTTCACACTTAATTTGGGAAATAATTTATAATAAAATGAGCTTAATTATGCCTTGATTTAGCATTGTAATATGTTTTTCATATTCACATTAAGTTTAGGGACCTTTTAAATTAAATGAACTTAATTGTGACTTGTTTTTGGTGTTGTAAGGTGTATCTTTACACTTTCACATTAATCTAGGAATTTATTAATTAATTGAGGTTAAATTTCCTTAGTTGGCCCCTTTAATTCAAATCCAAGCCTAATTAAATGCAATTTCTGAGGGATAAAACCTGACATTCATAAATTTGATTACATAACACTCAACTTTGGAAGATGTGTGTCTTAGGTAAGTGACCTAGGACCCATTCACCATAGGGTGAATGGGTCCTCACTTAGACCTATGACCCTAATTTTACATAATGTTTAACATTTACCGATGTGTGTCCTAGGTAAGTGGCCTACAACCTATTCGCCCTATGGTGAATGGGTCCTCACTTAGACCTAGGACCCCCTTTGAAAAATGTTTTTGGCAGTATTTTAATGATTTCAAATCCATGATTCAATGTTGGCTTGTGATATTTGAATTTCAGGAATTAATGTTAATATATGTATAAATACAAGGTTATTTCACTTAGTTTCACCTAGAAATTTTTTATTCAAGCATCCTAAGGTTTCACAAGAGCATTATTGGAGCATTCAAGAGCATTTTCAAGGAATTTCAAGGGTAGATTTATAGAAGATTATTGCAGCAATCAAGATTCATTCATCATGTCAAAGATTTCTTGCATCATGTATGTTGTTTGAGCTAATATTTTGATGTAGTATTCAAGATCTAATCAAGCATTTCAAAGGCATTGTTTCACATCAGGTTTCATGATCAAGATCTACATTCATTGAGGCCACTTCATGCTAGTTTGCAGATTTTTTACCTAAGGTTTCAAATAAGGTTTGGTGAGTTGTTACATATTGTTGTTCATTCTTCATTCTTTCATGCTTTTCTATTTCATTTCATGGTTTAATTACCAAAACGGGGTTTGACTAAGGCAAACCCCTATTCCCTAAGAAACAAAATTTTTCTCTCTTTGATGTGTGATTGCAGATTTTAGGTTGAAGATCCTTTGAAGAGAAAAAATTGCAAAGTTGCAAAGTTTCAAAGTTATCACAGTTGCAAGAAAAGTTGTCAAATCACAAAAACTTTTCCAAGATTCTAATTCTAGCTTTCTGACAATGAACACCTAGAATCTAGGAGTGCAGAGTTGGCAGAAGAGAACCTAGAAATCATTTTCCAAAAACCCTAGCTAGGACCCATTCACCATAGGGCAAATGAGTCCTCAATGATCTTAAAAAGGTGACTTTTGGTGAAAGGTACACAACATTTTCCCTTTTCCAGACTTTCCTTTTAATTACTATTTAGTCACATTTTATTAATGTTCTTCATTTGCATCTTGTAACACACATTTTGAATTAAATTAAAGAAATAGGTGCATCATACCCCCATTGTTTATCAATCCATTTTCATAAAACACACCCACCATATTTTTCTTTGTTTCATCATAAATCATATAAACTAACAAAATATAGAAATTTTTATGTACTTTATGTTTTAAATTTTTAATTTTAAAAAAAATTACTTGGACATAGTTTTTATAATTTTAAGACAATTATTTTTAACTATTGAAAAAAATTTAAATAGTGGGGTTGATGGAACATCACAAAAACTATAAAAAAATTTAGAAAAATATTTGGTTTTTTCCACTTAGATAACTTGAAAATCTAATGCATGGAGAAAAAAAAATTATGAATAATTTTTAGAGTAAAATTTATTCAAATTGTCATAGTTTTGATGGGATGTCAAATTTTGAGTAATTTTTTTGTAGTTAAAAAATTATAACCTCTTCAAGAGGATTCTCACCTTTAACACACTATATATTATTTAAAATTTTAAATACATTTTGATTTAGTAATAATTAATTAGGTTCATGTTTAATTATAATAACTTGCGAAAATTCAAAACTAAAATTAATCATAATATTAAAAATTTGGATTCTAGACTTCAAGCTCTAGAAAAGTTTATTTTTAGATTTTCATGAAAATACCGTTATTTGGAGAAATATAGAGTTGAAGTTGATTTTATGTTGAATTTTCCCCAAACATGGATTAGGCTACCACATGTGCTATCACATCGACAATTTAAGGTGGAGTAATTTTGGCTAGAAGCCTTTTTCCCAAAAAGGTTTTAGTTGAAACCTTTTATAAAAATTGAACTTGTCTTAAATTTTAAAATTAGTCTATATCAATTTAATATTTTTAGGTGAAAGGAATTTTCCTAAAACTCTTTGTGCCATGTAGGTGCCAAGGATTTATGGGTGAAAGTAGTTTTCCCAAAACTATTTAGGGAAAAACTATTTCACCTTAAAAATATTTTGTTGGCCTAAAGTATGGCATAGCTCTAGACTTTCACCCAAGATAACACAATAATAATAAAATTATGATAAATTATCAATGATAAGAAAATAATTGACAATAAAAAGGGGATATATAACAATGTTGCCTCTCAATTGGGAAATGAACCAATTTATTATATACCCATGATAACGATGTTTTGGCCTGACCCATGGTGGTCTCCCAAAGATGAGGGAAGGAGTTAGTCCAAGAAGGTAGGTTGTACTTGGGGTGAGTCACATGAAACTAATAATTATATTTCTTATAAAGAGGATCATGTTGTAGTGGTCTCCACATTATCATTCCAAAAGGTACCAATGGGGCATAGGCCAAGCATACTTCCAAAATAATAGATCAATTTACTACCCATAGTCCTTGATGAAAATCAAAAGGAGAGAGTGAATATGGAAGGAGATGGGCGGGTGAAATGTCATGAATGGTACCCTAGGTTTGAGAGTGCTTCTATATAACAAGTACTTGGTTATTCACATGTGATGCCTGCAAGAAAATTTTCATAATGGTTCTTTCCTGAGGTGTCATAAAATATTTTTCACCAAAGAATGATCTTTCTCTTTTTTATTTTATTAATTTATTTTTATTTTTAATATATAGAAGCTATTGAAATGCACAATGTTGAAAATATTATCTAGTTCCTCATCATTAGGTGTAGCCACTTTGTAAGCTTCATATCCATATTTAGCCACAATCACGTAGGGACCCAACTAATTTGGTTTGAACTTACCCTTATTTTCCTTGTCCTAATTATTGTTTTCTTATTTTCCTTAAGGATAAGATCACCAACTTAAAATTTTCTAACTTTGATTAAATAATTGTAATTATGATGGAGGCAATGCTAATATTCTAGCAAGTGGCTAAGTGTTTAATGTTGTGTTTATCTAGGATATCCAACTTGTGCATTCATGCAACATTATACTCATCATCATCGATTAGACATTATAAATAGATCTATAATGATGTAAATTTCATCTCAATCGATAAAATCATTTTAGCTTCATATACTACGGAATACATAGTGGCTTTTGTGGGGTTGTAAATGCTTGTACAGTAAGCCCATAAGGAGGGTTGGACTTGAAGGTGCTAGTCATGACTGATCTCATTGATGATCTTTTTATTAATTTTTTTAAGGTTTTTATTTGATTCCTTAGCTTGACCATTACCTTGAGGGTAGTATAGAGTTGACCACTTATGTTTTCTAAGAATTTTTTTGCAAAGGTTACAAACTTTTTAAATTTTTTGAAATATTTTATTATTTGTGATCATGGAGGTGGGAATAGCATACTAATAAATGATGTGATTTAGGTTTAAATAGATATTTTTTATCAATCAAATAATTAAGTGGAATTGATATGAGCCAATTTGTGAAGTATTTGATGGTGGTAATGATGTTTTTATGTCCATCTAAGGATATAAGGTTTATTTTATTGATGATATTGAGGTCCCAAGTAGAGAACAAGAAAAAAGTGGTGATAGTTTGCAAATCCTAAGATGGAGCATGAATTAGATCTCCATGATTTTGGCAAGTTAGGAACTTCTTCACATATTAAGAAGTATATGGTTCCATCGGGGCCAATAATATCCTATATAAAGGAGATTTTTGGCTAGGACCATATCATTGGTATAAGCTCCACAAATGTCATTGTGAACCTCTTTTATTTTGAGGTTTGATTCATTTGAATCTTGACACCATAACAAAGTTACATCATAGACTTGATGATTAAGGGTGTCATCAAGGATGATGAAGTAGAAGACATGTTGGAAAAATGATTTTTTTTATTACACGTAAGGTTGGATGGAAGGGTTTTATGGATGATATAGGTATGGATATCATGGTATCATGTGTTAAACTGGACCAAAAAAACATCCTACCATTTTAGATTCAAGGATATTGTATGTCAGGATGAATAACCACTCCACCACAAGCTAGTAATCTTGTGTTTCTATTGATATGTCAAGGAGAGAGCCTATTGTATCCATAGCATCTATAGCTTTATTATTAACTCAAAAAATTTGTTCAAAAGATATTTTGTTGAAGTATTGTTTGAATCTATCCACCATCCATTTGTATGGAATTATTTTGTCATATTTTATATGGTATTCATTGTTGCCTTGTTTGATGATAAATTGAGATTTACTAAATACTAATAAATGTTTGACATTCCATTGAAATTTTAGTTTGAGGCCTTCTCTCAATTCCTCATATTATATTATGTTATTGGTGCATGAGAATCTGATCTTGAATTATTTTAAGATAAGTTCTCGCCATGGTGTAAGCAATGAGACACATAACCCCAAGCTATGAATGGTGTAAGATCCATCAAAGTAGAGTTTTGATTCTTGTTTTGTTGCAAGAGTGAGGGTGGACTCATTCAAAAACTCTATATTGTGAGAGGGTGAGTGTCTCCCAATGGTGCCTCTAGTAAGTAATGTATAATTAATTTTCCCTTTATAGTTTGTTGATTAACATACTCAATATTGAATCCATAGAGGATTATAACACATTTTTCCATTCTTCATATCAAATTAGTTTAGGTAGAAGCTATTTCAATTTATCAATCTTGGCCATGATTTTCTTTTTGGAGGAAATTACTACCTAGATATGCTTTTCCCATGGATGTGTAGTTAGCTTCATAACCTACTAATTTTTTTCTTAGGTAATAAATTTCCCTTTCTTAACCTTGTCCATTATATTGTGCTAATAGGGCACCTAAAGCATGTTGAGTATGTAATATGTATAACAACAAGAGATGGTTAGAAATGGGTGTCATGAGATCTAGTGGATCAGCCAAATATTTCTTGATAGTTTGAAGGCCTTCTAGCATGACTAATCCCAATAAAGTTTTGTGTTCTTCAAAAAGTGGGCATATGGCTAGTATTTTTCCATTACTTGAGTATTGAACCATTTAATAGCTTGTTTCTCCCCTATAGAATTCTAAGTTGCTAAATTTTATGAGGTGGAGGAATTTTCATTATAGATTTGGATATTTTAGGATCAAACTCAATACCCCATTGCGAGATAATGTATCCTAGTAGGTTTTTGAAAGTTACCCCAAATACAAAATTCTTTGGATTTACATGGACCATGTATTCTTTGATTCTCTAGAGGATCCATCATCAGACTATAAGATGTTCAACCTTGTTTTAACTATTCCCAATATTTCATCTACATAGTCTTTGACATTATGCTAGAATAATAATGGAAGATTATAGGCATATCTCTTTGATAGGTGGCTCTTGCATTCCTCAATTTGGAGGACATAACTTGATAATAAAATTCTCCCCATGGAGTTATGAAGGCAATTTTGTGTTGATCTTTAGGTGCTACCTTTATTTTATTATAATGAGAGAACCAATCCATGAGCGAGATTATTTCCCACCCCATTTTAGAATTAACTATGATGTCACTATTCATCAAGGGAAATAATTCTTGTGGAATGCCTTCTTGGGGTCATAAAATGTGTACAAATTTGGATCCTTTTGGTATTTTTTCTAATTGATACAATGTTGGTGATCCATTTAGAGTAATCAATAGGGTGGATAAATCCTACCTACAAGATTTTTTTAATTCTTATTTGACCATGAGGGAAATGTTAGGGTGCATCTTGTGCAATTTTTTCTTTACTGGCTTGGAATATAGTTGTATGACAAGGTGATATATTCCTTGAAATACATGCCACTTTATTCAAGGAATAATATTAGCTACAATTTGTGTGATATTTAGATAATCCTTTGTCCCAAAATTGAAAACAATGACATCCTTAACATGTAATTCTAACCCATCTTACAATTGAGTAGGCGTTGACAAAATTTTGAGCTCTTCTTATATAGACAAGTCTTCTTGATCTTTATTGCGAAGGGTGGGTGAGTTATATTTGATGGATTTCTTATCCATTTTGGGTTCTTACAATGTATGAGATTGAGATAAATCTTCATCTTCTCCAAATTATTTTAATGTATTAAGTCCTATCTCAAGTCAATTTTTATGATCTTCATGCTAGAAAGTGTCTAGTAGCATGATATCTTGTTGATCCCAGTTTATGAACTCAAGGTATTATAGATATTGGTCTATGGTATAGACATAAGGAGCAAACACATCCCAAAGTCATTGGATAAAATCAAACTATGATGGCAGTAATGGTAATATTTCAAGTTGTTTTTTTATCTTATTGTCTTGTTTTGATCTCTCTTGTGAGCTCTAGAGGTTTTGCATGTTTTGAAATAGGAGCTTGCATGATAGTTTATTTTTATTTGCATTTCAAGTTTATTTTTATTTGCATTTCAAGTCTTATAATTATATTTTAGTGACTTTCTTGGGGAATGTCCTTGTATTTCAGCCTATTTGCATGTTTATATGCCTTTGTTGTTGATTTATTCTAATTATGTTTGAAATCCTTTGAGTGGGTTTTAGTGATCAAGTTTTTAAAGGTGTATCTAAGGTAAAAATAGACTGCATCATTACATATAAATTGGTTGAGAAATGAATTTTGACATAAAATACTTGATACCTTGTTGACAAAAAAACTTTAGTGTTTGTAAAGATCCCTTGACTAACCCTCGTATGGAATTATTTACAGATATACAAAATCTATATTGTACTAATCATATGGACTACTATGTTATGGATGATATATACTCACACTTGTAGGCATATACACAATCAAAGGTAATTTATACCTCAGAGATCTCAGATGTATACACAACCATTCACAAACAAGGAAAAGGTAAATACATAGTTTTGAAGTATATATAAGTCATATACATTCATTCCTAGGGTTTTAATGGATATAGGTTATGTATCTGCATCCATGATTTGGAACACTTGACTATGTATACTCTCACAATAATTATACAATGAGTATCTACCATGCATATCTACTCATTTTAAAATTTTCTTGGGCATAGTTAAAATATGTTGAAACTATGAGAAAATCCATGCATAATCCAAAAACTAAATTTGGGAGTTTATTCTTCTTCCCTACATTGAGGCCATGATTACAATATCAATATCAATATACTTTCAAATACTTTAAATAACATATTGACCTCATTTTTCCCTTTGCTAGATATCATCTCTTATTATTTGTATTTCTACATTTTTCTTCATATTGATTAGCGAAATTTTAGCTCATAAAAATTTATAAAGTCGTCATTCAAGATAAAAATTTTACATATCAATTCTCTATCTTATAAAACCTAGTCTCTCTTTTTAAATTTCAACAAGATTCTATCTTGTGGGATTGCAATCATAATTTATCTCCTAGGTGAAGAAATAGCTTACCTAATCTATCTTTCTTTATGAGAATGATCCCCACTTGCATATGTAACATCATAATATACTAAGGGATAAACATTGATTACCTCTAATATCACTCTAGGTGCTTAACAACCACTCATTTATGCAATAGATAGCCCTAGAGTTTGAGCAAATGGCTACTCAAACTCTTGCAAGTCTAATTATTGTTCTTCATTGGCACCTCCCATGGGAATTATTTTTAGAATGAATTTAGGTGGAATCACTCCCAAAGTTTGAGAATTATTGATGGGTTCATATATTAGCCTATTTTATGTTGTTTTTTATGCATACTTTAAGACACTATTACACAATATTGTTAGATAATACTTCTATGCCATGTTATCTTTTCATTCCTATTATATAGCCTTGGACCTAAATTATAGTAATGGAAATATACTTATGATATAGTAGCATTGCATGGTTTATATGTGAGTATGTATGAAATATGGATGGAATTATATGTTTAATCATGGTAGTTAGATTTTTGTATATGTTTTATGGATTAAACTTTTGCAGCCAAAGAGATAATGTAACCCACAACAACTAGAGTTGTATCCCACAACAAAAGGAAAATTTGGATAGTAGAATAGGGGAAGTACCAGATCAAGCTAAATGCAATCATTACAGTGTGGAGACACCTAATGAAATTAGTCATGCATCATTATGAAAAGTTAATAAAGTTCTGGAGAAGAATAATTCTTTTGTTGATAGGATTCTGAATAACTTTTTGTGTCTTACATGCATATCTATTTTATAAATTTTCAATTCTATTAGAACTCATCTTTCTTTTCAATTATTGTTTATGAAATTCAATCTTAACTATATGCTCTAATATCTAGGAGTTACAGTTAATGATTGAATTTAGTTGTTTAGAATAAACTCCCTCATTCTTGTATATAGTCAGTGGTTGATTCCTTAGATAAGGGAGTTGATTCTAGTATCTTGTTATCAGTTACTTTTCAGTTTCAGTTATCAATTATAGACATGTTGATTATTCGAATGATTTTATTAAATACAATATGTGAAGAAGATTTTGTGTAATATTTTGTGATGCATAATGAATGAAGTTCAATTTCACATGGATGCATAAAATCTGATATTTAGATTTGGTTCTAGTTAAGTGAAGACAACCACTTGAGTAGGCTACTCAAGGTAACTATTCTTCACTACATTTATAGTTGTTTTATCTCTATTAGTAGTTATTTCCATTTGTCATTGTTTCATAAATTGCATGTAAAGTAGAATAAATCCTCATACTTGATTATCAGTAGTGAATGTTCATGACCATGCATGTTTGGTTAATTTATAGTACTCTAAAGGTTAGAATAAGTTTAATTACTAGTCTTTATTAGTTTTGAGTTGGTACAGTAATTTTTTATTAGCAATAGTTTAGTTATAGGTTATCCTATAGGCACCCATAGCTATTAGTGCTAGTTGTTTCTTTCACTGTCATGCAATTATGTGATTTTCAACAAGTAGAATACCTTCATTAGGATAACTCAAGTAGTCTCAAGTATTTGAAGGCACATATAGTGTAGCACCATCACAAGTTTACAAACCTTGATTGATTTAATGTATTTTTTACAATGTTGAGTGGATTGTTTAGCTAGTTATACCTCTAAATTGTGTAGCTCTTACCAAGTTTACAAGACACTAGTTTAGACTCTACATTTTTGGTGCCACTATCAAGGATCTTCATAGACTTTTTTTTAATGCTTTCATAGTTTACATTTTGTTTTCAACATGAAGATTGTTAAGCTTTATCTTATCAACATATTAGAAAGTTACACTAACATTGTGTAAAACTACTACTATACAAGGCCATCTTTATTGTATGCATAGGAA
Source organism: Sequoia sempervirens (assembly GCA_007258455.2). NCBI lineage: Eukaryota > Viridiplantae > Streptophyta > Pinopsida > Cupressales > Cupressaceae > Sequoia > Sequoia sempervirens. The sequence goes on along the minus strand of VDFB02281492.1, from coordinate 616,359,436 downwards.
AAGAGATCCTTTCGAAAAAATCCTCCCCTCCACATGCCATGAAGCCATAGTAGAAATTGGTGAATCCAACACTCAGAGCGAGGGTAATACTGGAGAATAAATTTCCCTATCACCAACATCTAGCACATAGATAGAGGGACATACCAAACCATGGGTGATGCAGTGGATGATCCTGAACATGCAACCTTTGAGTTCCCAATCACCAACCAAGAAAGGGCTATTGTGCTAAAGAATATCCCTCCTTCAACATTACTAGTCTTTTATGGGTTGGTGATTAAAGACCCAAATAAATTTATGTTTGAACTTGATGTCCTATGCAAAAGTTATGACTATACTTCTAATGCTCATAGGCTCAAACTTTTCCTTGTCACTCTAAAATATGTAGTCCTAATATGGTTTATGGGATTAGGCAAGGATGTTGTTCTTGATTGGGATACCATGAAAACATTGTTCTTGCAAAAGTACCAAGACTATTGTAGAGGACTTGATTGGAGGAGAGATGACATTTTTAAAATGTCACAGAAGGAGGATGAGCCATTAGAAGATTGTGTGGAAATATTTCAATTTTCCTTGAAGAAAAACCCACAAAACAAGTTGTCTAAAGAATCCCTCAAGTTAATATTTTTGAGAGGGGTCAATGAGGACTATATGGATTCCCTCAATCTTATTGGGCAAGGGGATATCTCTCAAATACCATTTGAAGATATTTGCAAGGTCTACATAAATTATTCTAGGACCTTCACTAAGAGGCCAAGAAGAGAGAGGACATCCACTAATGGAAAATCATCTACTAAGGTTTCAAAGATAGAATTAAGAAATTTGATGTCCAACATGAAGGAGGACATTTTCAATCACCTAGAAATTTAGTTTGACACTCTCCACATCAAGAAGAAGTAAGAGGAAGCTAAGGAAATTCTCACTGAATATTCCCAATTTGTAGGCAAAGGAAAGAAAATTGTAGATGCAAGGGGGTGGCTAGTATTCAACAAGACAAAATTGAGAGACCTCATTTTTAGCCACTTGAAGGAGAGGATGGGTAGCTATTTTACATAGCTCAAAGAAGGCCATCACAACAAAGAAAAGGTATGCTACAAGACCCTCTTAACTTCAATTCATCCTTTCCCATTGGAAATCAAAAAATTTCTACTTGGAATTCTTAGCCCTGGCTAGCTAATCAAAATCAATGGAAAAACCCTCAACAATGGCCATAACCTTGAAAAAATTGGAACCAGAAACAACCAAATCCTTGGTCACAAAAAAAAATTGAGGGTTTGTGTCACAAAAAAATGTATAGTTGACATTTTATGCTCACTAGAGTCTCTGTTGTGGACTTTGGCTTTATTTTCCCTAGATTTAATGTTGTAATATGGCTAACACATTCACATTAGGTCTTGGACCCTTGTGAATCATTAAGACTTCAAGGATGTCTTGTAAAGGTATTGTGAAGTGTTGTAACCCACTTTCACACTTTTTTAGGACCCTTTCATCATAATTCACCTAAATAACTCCTTTTTTTTATCATTTACCAAGTCTTATTTCAAAGTGTTGTAAAGTGTTGTAACCCACTTTCATGCTTTTCTAGACTTGTCATCACTAATTCAACCCTTTCTCATGTTTAAATGACCCCTTAATGCACTTTCTTACCATTTTTAAGTGTGTTTTTTAGGATATTCCCATTGGACAACATTTAATGCCCTATAATTCCCGACACCCACTTAATTTGCTTAAGTGGGATGAAGTCACCAATGGAAGCGACTTAGTCCTTTATGGCATAAAAATCAAAATTATTTCAATTTTCTGATGGAATTTTGTCCTCTAACCCTTGAGGTCGGCTTGTGATGTGTTATTTTCAAGAAATTTAGTAAGAACAAGTATAAATAAGGGTTTTTCCCCTCATTTTTCATCTCCTATTCATCCAAGCATTCACTCAAGCAATTAAATTAATCATTCTCAAGCATTCAAGCACTCTAAGCACAATCAAGTCATCCATTGGAGCATTTCATTGCATATCTTTAGATTTTCAACATTAAGGGTTTGGTAAGTTTATGAAATTGCATGTTGTTTATTTATCATTATCTTTCCATTTCATAGGTTTTGATTACCAAAGTGGGGTTTGACCAAGGAAAACCCCTATACTCTAGCCCTTAACCATTTTTCCCTCTTTGTATGTATGTTTTTAGAATTTGTAGGTAGATTTGTCAAAGAAATAGGTGTTGAAAAGTGGTCAACAAGTCATCAAAGCTAGTCAAGTTAACACAACCCTAATTCAAGCTTGGAGATACTTTTTATCTCATTTCTTGCATAATCAAGAGCGGACACCTATTAGAAAAGCAAGTGCAATCCTGAAGCTACAAGATCCTATCCCAAGATTCCAAAAAACTATAGGTGGACTAAATCATCACTACTAGTAGATTAGTCCCATTTCCATGCCTAAAAAGTGGTTTCTACATTTTTGGATACCCATTTGGCAGATTCTTATTTCGACAGGTTTTCCCAAAATTGGGACTAAGTCGCCTAGCCTAGCATAAGTGTCCCAGTCAAAATTTTCAATCAATTTTTTAGGATTCTAGGTGCGCCTCTCCATTGTTCAATTATTTCATCATTTACTTGCATTTTTAGGTGTTTTTGCATATCACTGTGTGTTTTCCAACACTTTGCATTTCTTAGGTTTAACATCATTAAATCATTTCATTTTCATATTATTGCATTAGTACATCATAATTAGACATATTAAATTTCATTTACATTAATCTTGAGTGTAGACATTTGCATTTTGGAACCCACCCCTTTCTCCTTTTAGCTGAAAAACCCTAGAAGGAGCTAAAGTAGTGTGGGAAATCCAAAATTAGTGTCCACAGGGTTCCAATTACAATCCTCAATGGAATACACAAAAAAATAGTGGCATCCTCAATGGTAAAAATTCCAATAGTGGAAGTAGAAAAACATGAATTATCAATAGCTTATGCTTCCTCCTCAGCCCTAACAACAATCCATTTTGCCTCCATCAAATCCTACATCTCAGCCACCTATACCACCACAATTACCTTCCCAACCTATGCATCTAACCCTAACAACAATCCTATTCAATAGGATTATACTAACAAAGTTATGCAATGCCCCACTTATGGGGTAGAGGTAAGTAATGTCCACCTCAGGTCAGGGAAACAACTAGCTAGACCTTCATCTCCTCAAATCACTAAGATGGAGGATGAGGAGCCTATAGTTGAAGCTTCAAACAAAACACCTTTGGAACCTAATTCAAATCAAGTACACCAAACTACCTCAAGTCCAAATCCTCCTTTCCTTGAATGCTTAGCCATTCAAAAGCATCACAAACAAGCTAAGGCAGACCTACTAGGTCAACTTAGGGATGTCAATATCAAGATCCCTCTCATCCAAGCTATTAAGGGCATCCCCATTTATACCAAAATTGTGAGGGACCTATGTCTTAATAAAATAGGGAGGAAAAGGAAGGATCCTCAGTCAGTTCATGTATTAGGAAACCTTGTTGATATCATGTTAGGGAACATTACTATCCCTAAATACAAAGACCCTAGTAGTCTATTAGTGGATATTAAGATTAATGGGACCCTCATCAAGAACACTTTAATAGACTTAGGCGCAACAATCAATGTCATGACTAAAGAAATAATGTAATTACTTCAGTTAGCCAACCTTAGACCTACACAAATTGTTCTACAGTTGGTTGATAGGTCAACAGTCAAGCCTGAAGGAATCATTGAAGATTTAGTTATTACATTAGATCATTGGGAATATCTTGTTGATTTAATAGTTTTATAGACAAAGGTTAATCTTGTAGGATACCCACTCATCCTAAGTAGACCATGGTTAGCTATAGTTGATGCATTCATAGGTTATAGGTCTGACAATGTGATAATATCTAATGGAACAATGACCAAGAAATTGGTCCTCTATCCTCTAGCCCAACCTTATGTTGATCTTGAGCAAAATATTTGGCCCACTTTGGATGAGGAAGATAATTATTCCCTAAAAATTTTAGTGATAATAGAATGAAGCCCTCTATTGGATGATCAAGATGAAGATGAGCTGATTGCTCTATTGGATGATCAAGATGAAGATGAGTTGATGCATTCATAGGTTGTAGGTCTAGCAATGTGATAATATCTTATGGAACAATGACCAAGAAATTGGTCCTCTATCCTCCAGCCCAACCTTATGTTGATCTTGAGAAAACTATTTGGCCCACTTTGGATGAGGAAGATAATTATTCCCTAAAAATTTTAATGATAATAGAATGCAGCCCTCTATTGGATGATCAAGATGAAGATGAGCTGATTGCTCATATAATACAAAATGACTACGGATAGAGCTCGCAGCAACAGGATTGTCTCACATGTCTACAAGACCCCTTGCAAATTATTATACCCACCAATTCCTTAGAAGAAATATCTTAGATCTTTCATTCCTTTTTTCCACAATAGTGTGTACCAATCATTCCAAGCCTTTACCTCTCATCTATGCAAGAATCATCTAAAGAACTAAAAGTCATGCCAAGAAAAATGTTGAACATAAACAATGCATTGACTGAAGACCAACAGAATTCCCTACACACAATGTTGTAGGCACATGCAACAACATAGGCATGGGACTACCATGATATGAAAGGTATAGATCCCTACTTATGTATTCATAGGATCTATATAAATGATGGTTATAGACCCATTAGACAACCTAAAAGATAGATGAACCTTGCCTTGAGAGAGATGCTTCATTTATCTTATATTTGACAATGAATGGGCCTCACCTTTAGTCATTATTTCCAAGAAATGTAGAAAATGGATAGTTTGTGTAGATTATAAGGAGTTGAACACAACCACTAGGAAGGAGCACTTTCCATTTCCCTTCATAGATCAAGTGCTTGAATCTTTAGTTGGGAAGAAGTAATTTTCATTCCTAGATGGTTTTAGTGGTTACAATCAAATAAAAATTGTTCTAGAGGATCAAGACAAGTCAACATTCACTTGTCCTTTGGGTACTTATTCTTACTATGTTCTACCCTTTGGTTTATGCAATGCTTCAGCCACTTTTCAGAGTGCGGTGCGTGGCATATTTTTTGATTATGCTCATGACTATATGGAGATATATATGGATGATTTCACCACATATGGGGAAACTTATGATGAAGCCCTTAGCAATCTGGAAAAGGTATTAAAGAGATGTAAAGAACACAACTTGTCCCTTAGTAATGAAGAGTGCTTTATGATGATGACTCGGGGAATTGTTTTAGGGAATTTCATATCTAGTGTAGGGATTCAAGTTGATCCACATAAGATAGAAATAATTTATACATTACTTGTTACATAGAAGCAAAGAGATATCAGAAGTTTCCTTAGCGATGTAGGCTACTACAAGAGGCTTATTAAATACTTCAATAAAAATTTTGCAGCATTGTTTTGCTGACTAAAGATATTGAATTTGATTGGACAATAGAGTGCCAACATTCCTTTGAAGAGTTGAAGAAGGCCTTAACCCAAGAACCTATTTTGAGGGGGCCAAATTAGACCTTACCCTTTCATATACATATTGATGTTTCAAATTTTTATATTGGAGTATTTTTGGGTTAGAAAGAAGGTAACAAAGAATATGAAATTTATTGCATTAGCAAGAATCTTCAAAGAGCAGAGCTGAATTATACTGTTACAGAAAAATTCATGCTAGCAGTAGTATATTCTATTAATAAATTTAGGAATTACATCACTGGTTATTTATTTTTTGTCCACATAGACCATACAACTATCAGATATTTGATGAACAAGCTTGTAGTAGGTGGTAGATTAGTCATATGGTTGCTCCTCCTACAAGATTTTAATATTACAATAGTGAAAAAACTTGGTAAACCTAATGTAGTAGAAGATTTTTTGTCAAGGTTGCAAACACAATCAACAGAAGGGGTAGTGGATGACTCATTTCCAAATGAACACTTGTTTGCTCTTAATGTGCATGTACCCTGGTATGTTGACATTATAAATTATTTAGTGACAGGGTAGATTCCACAACACTTTTCTCCAAGGGAAAAGAGACAACTAGTACATAAGTTTTTTGCATACTCTTGGGTATGAGGTTATCTATTCTACACTGGTCTTGACAACATCATGAGAAGATGCATAAGAGATGATGAAATCTATGATATTATGAAGGCTTTCCATGATGAACCATGTGGGGGTCATTTTGCAGCAAAAAGAACAACATTCAAAATATTCACAACTAGTTATTATTGGCCAACTTTACACAAGGAACTGTGATAGTTTCCAAAGAATGGGTAAACCAACAATTATTGATGAAATTCCATTATAGCCTCATTTAACACTAGCTCCCTTTGAAAAATGGGGTTTAGACTTTATTGGACCAATCTCACCTACTTTTAACAACAAGGAGTACATTCTAGTTTGCACTAACTATCTTACCAAGTGGGTAGAAGTAAAGACATTACAATTTTCCAGAGATGAAAATGTGGCTAAATTCTTGTATAAGTACATTTTTACTAGGTATTGAGTACCTAGGGAAATTGTGACTGATCAAACTCCACAATTTACTTCAGAACTCATCATCAAATTGGTTGAAGAATACCAAATTAGGCACAAAAATTCAACACCTTATCACCCTAAGGCCAATGGTCAAGTGGAGGTTACCAATAGAGAAATTGAGAGTATTCTAATCAAGACAATGTAATTACACAAGAAAGATTGAGTTTCTAGGTTACCAAAAGCAGTATGGGAACTAGTACAAAAATAGAAATAAATGACTAAAAAAACTACTAAAAATTGGTCACATGACCATTAGTAGTTTATTTCCAGTCATTTATAACATGACCAAATTCATGACAACCATTTTTAGTCATTTATTGGTTGTTTTGATTGATCAATTTTGTGGTATATTTAGTTATTTATTGTTATTAACTAATCATTTATTTAGTCATGGTAGTCATTTATTTAGTCAATATAGTTGTTTATTTATTCATGATAGTTGTTTATTTATTCATGGTAGTCAATTATTTAATCATGGTAGTCATTTATTTAGTCATTGTAGTCATTTATTTTAGTCATTGTAGTCATTTATTTAGTCATTGTAGTCATTTATTTAATCATTGTAGTCATTTTTTTAGTTATGGTAGTCATTTATTTAGTCACCGTAGTCATTTATTTAGTCATGGTTTAGTCATTTATTTGGGTGAATAAGTGATTCAAGTTACAAATAAAATCTAACTTAATTAGTCCTCACAAATTTATGCATATAAAATTCAAGTATCATAGATACTGAAATGTTGAAAGAAGCACCATGAAATGAAGACTAAAATTCTTGAACAAATATGATTGATCAGACACAAGAGGAGCCACAACATAGTGTTTATGAGTGGAGAAAAAACCACTCTAAAAATTTACTTCATTAAGCCTCATTGGCAAATCAAAACCTCTTACATTCAATGTATTAGTGACAAGTGCCTCACTGGAAAAGTAAAATCAAGTTTGACAATGAAACTAAAAGGAAAATCAATTTTTACAATGAATGAAACACTTTCACAAAATATTTACAGAAAAAAAAACCATCCCTCACAAGGGGAGACTCCTTGGCAGAAGCCAAGGTAAAAATACAATGAACTTTGTTAAAATTCCAAGCATCATAGAGTAGGAATTCATATATTGTAATGCTAGTTTCCCATAGCCTCTTCCTCTACCACGACCACCCCTACAAAACATAATGGAGAAAATGATGAAATACACTAAAAATGGATGGTACTTCTTTAACATTTTATTTCAATGATGAAATATAGGAAAGAGAGAACAAGATGGATATGCTATATAGGGCACCCACTACACAAGAAATTTTAGATTTGATCACAATATTTACAAAAATATAAACAAATATGTCCTTACAAACCCTCTTCAAGATTCTTCTAGAAACTATAAGGGAAGTGAGTGTTAGTCACAACTATTTTATAGAAAATTTTGTATGCTTGACTCTTTTCAACCTAAATAAGGGTGTCTTCCTTCTATCTCATTACCTTATAACCAAAATTTTTTTCTCTTAGAATCCCCTACATACAAAAATTTAAGGAAAAATTTAACCATTTTTGGTGTGACTTGGTGCACTCATTCTTAGGGGAGTGGCTTGCAGACTATTCCTAAGTTTGTTCCAAGACATCCAACTTCAAGAATGTGACAACCAAGTAAAATTCTTGTGAAGAGAAAATTGGCATACTTTTCATTCCTTTTGTGCACCTTGGCCTTTGATGCATAGGGGTGTATGGGCCTTGAATGTCAGTCCTAGGCATTGCACCCCAGAAACTCTTGATGGCCTTTTCCCTACATGTGCACCTAGAATATTCTGGGTTACACTACAATCCTTTCAAAACCTAACCTCAACTCAGCTTCATGGTACTATTCAATAAATGCATAAAAATAGATCCACAATAGAGTAAAGGAGCAGCACCTTGTTTCCAAGGTAAATCATATCCTATTGCAAATAAAAATTTTCAACAGAAGAATTATCAAGCCAAAGGATTAGGCCTACATGAACAAGGTATCATAGAGCCAGTGCAAATTATTGGCAATCCTAAGCATCAAGGTCTTGGTTATTTGACAATTATGGGATCTAAACATATCAGTGATACCTCTATAATACTGGGGTAAATTTTATCTAGTGCAAGCATCAACATAGGGAGCACGAAGAGTCCTTATGGTGAAACCAATGCCAATACTACAACCATCCACGTCACAAATCTTTATCCACCCATCACCCCATCCACAAATTGGGACCAACATCAAAAGAAGGATGTGAATCAAAGCAAGAAGAACATCATCAAAGGAAAAGAAGTAGTGAAGCATGAAGGACAAATCAAATACAAGTGGATGTCAAAGAATACAAAGAAAGATTATCCCTATCAAACTACATTAGTCAAAGAAACTATAGGGAAAATAAGAAAGGGAAAAGTATCCATCAAAGATGTCCACAATGGCAATAGAAAACTTCTCAAGCAATGTACAAAGTATATCAAGCAGTTGGTCATAATTTGAAACACACTTCCGTATCCACTCATCCTTGCTCATCTTCCCAAGTTTGGAGAGTCAAAGATTCCAAACTATGAACCAATCCATCTCCTATTCTTAAACACACAACACCATCCACACCTCCACGTATGATATCCAATTCACACATTGACCATGTATTGGCAATGACCCTTCATCATAAGGATTCATAAGGCACTCTATTGTGATGTGTGCACAAAGACAAAGTTAACTCCTGTATCATCAAAGTAGATCAACAATCTCAAAAGTTGTATTCAAGTGCACAAATCTTGGCAAAACAAGTTATCAATGGCACTTTATGACAAAAGCATCTACATCAACACCACCAGGTGGTTCAGTGTGAAATTAAAATCTCTTACAAAAAACAAAAAAAATCAACAAATCATAAAAGTAGTAAAGATAAAAAATTATCCTCCAGTGAAAACCAATACGGTGGCACTTTGGACAAGAACCATGATGAAAACCTAGAAAATAGGCTTCATGTGTAGAATCGAGCATCTACATGTGCTAATTCAAGTGAAAGCATCTTATCTCATCCATTAAAATCCCAACATTCCATCCATCTTATCCATAATAAATCCATTCATCCATGAACCATTTATCCAACCCATTGCCATCTATCTACATTATCTTGATCTTGATAAAGTTTGGTGTACACTTTAAACTTACTTATAGTAAATGTAGAACCCCAATCCTATACCTTCACAAACACAAGAAAAAAACACAATATTAGATCAAATGCAAGTAAGAATCAAGATTCTGAATGAAATTCATATACAAATGCTCAAATACGAAAGAAATTGAAGAACAAAGCAAAGAAAGTGATTGAAATCCTATTTGAACAAGAAAACACTCAATCCCATGGGGGAATTGGTGCCAATTTGATGTGGAAATTGGCCATTTTCCCAACTCCTATGTAAGCTTGTGATGATTTGATGAATATTGATCCACTTGATGATTGATTCAATTGATCTCCATGAAGAAACCTGTAATAACCTAGCTATAAACTTGATAAAATGGATGAAAATGGATATGCTTTGAGGATGGAATTGAGTATAGTAAACTTGCTCAAATTGTGGATCCAAAATACAAAGGAAAGCCTTCTATTTAAAGAAAGACAAGATGGAGGAATGAGAAAAATTAAGCAATGTGGGATCATTCAACATCCAATGGGAAAATGCCACTTGTCAAGATGTGAATGGAGGAAGTTTGAGCACATTTTGATGAATGTGCACAATAAATGAAAATAGGTGGAATTTGAAAATCATGAAATGGCATGTTAGAGGGAAAAAAATGAATTAAATGCCACTTGGCTCAATGCACAAGGACATGTAAGAGGGAATGAATGTCTTGTTGGAAGGACAAATCCACTTGGAGGGATTTTCAAACTTGGAGGAATATTCCCCTAAAGATGCCAAGTTGAAATAAAATAGGAATTTAATAAATCAATTAAATATATTTTCATGTGCAAGTGGTGAAATCTAGAGGAATTGGATTATTAGGATTAAACTAATCAGGATTTAATTAAGTTAATGAGGGATTAAATGATGTGGCAATTTGATTTATATTTTTGGGTTGATTTAAATCAAAGTTGAGGAGAATATGATTTAGATTTAATTAAATAAAGATTTGATTTATTTAATCAGAGAGGATGATGTTAGATTAAATTAAATAAGGTTTAATTTATTTAATTTAATAAGATGACTTTAGAGATTTAATCAAATAAAATGAATTATTTAATTAAATAGAGACTAGAGGGTTAATCAAATAGCATTGATTTATTTAATTAACAAGAGAGAATGACTTAATCAGGTAAATAATGATTTATTTAATTAAGCGATGAAGGGTGATGATTTAGCTAAGAAGATGATTTAGGATGAAACGGTGTTAGTAATTAGGATCAAGTGTGTCAATATATTTTTCATTTTTACATTTTTCCCTTCTTTGAAGCAAAGTACTCATTGCATTGGTTCAAAGAATAAACTCTCGATCAAAATTCAAAAAAATTATGATTTTTCAAAATTGCCCCACTGCTGCCCTAATGAGAGGAAACATGCCAATATACTGCCCCCTCGAGAGATTGGACAAAAATATGGACTTTTTGGTGACGTCACAAAAAAAGACGACAAGGTGCCCAACGGGTCCAAAAGTCTCTAATATGCCAAAAAATGTGATAAATCACAAAAAACAATGCAAAACATCCCTCAGTTGAGCAAAAATGAGATTGGGGGTTCCAAAACCCTAGCTGGACAGTTGAACAAGGTTAGAAAACCCTAATTTTAAGGCTTAAAAAGGCCTCGAGGGGCCACTTTCAATTCATTTGCACATTCAACCCTTTGAGATTTTGCACTTCTAAGCTTTGACCCCTTCGAGAGGTGGCACAACAATAGCTTCCCTGACACATTTCAGATCAAGTATGCACACACCAGAGGCTTCCTGACACTAGACCACCAATGAGTCAACTTGACTCGACCTTCTTTTTTTATTTTCATTTGCATTTATCAACTTAGGAAGTTGGTTTTTTACTAGCAGTCCAATATTGCACTGCTTGAAAGTTTCTTTCAACATCACAGCCTCAAACTATGCTACTTGAAACTTTCTTTCAGTTTGTAGTTTAAATCTAAACTCCAAACTACAAACTGAACTGCACATGTAAAGTGTGTCATGGTGGGCCTCCTTGCAAATTAGGTTTTAACATTAAAATGACTTGTGCCTTAGACTCTAACACCATGGAAGATTTTGAGAGTTTAGGGCCCCTAGTAGCATAGTTTGGAACTTTCAAACTATGCTGCACCCACAAACAACTACGCATATGTTGTTTTAGGTATGCCAAGACAAATCAGGATCATGATTTTTGATGAATTTTTAACGCAGTGACTTTCTTGATGTAGGACGAAGTGGAGTTCCTTCATTCACGTGAGCACAGGTCCTAGGTACTTTTGGCATTTTGGATGGTATGGTCAAGCGGCAACAAGAACACCTAGGGGCGATCAAACTCTAGTGCATTGCATATGCACCACTAGTGAGGACTCACTTGGGGATGATGATAGTGCTTGCAGAGGAGTGGCACAATGAGGCATCCTCCTTCCACCTTCTGACAAGTGAGGCCATAGTCACACTAGAGGATGTGTGGTAGATACTTAGATTACCCATCCATGGAGAGCATGTGATATATGATGTGGATGCCGAGAGGAGGCTTGCTATGACATGATGGGCCTCAATGAGATTATCTTGTACGAGGGTCAGATCAAGCTGGAGCATCATAGGCCCACTGTGTCACCCTTTCGCTTGGTTATAGTAGCCATCATATCGGGTCTTGTTTCACTAGATTGGCAGGGCCAATATTTCAATTCTAGATGGGGGCTCACTTGGGAACTGATGGTTCGATGACAAGTATGCTTTGCATGGTGGCCATTGTTGTTGGCCTCATTGTATAGAGATTTACATGATTTTACATATGTTGATGGTAGAGACATTACTACTAGGGTCACACTCCACATCTAGGTTTGGAAGCACATCGCTATGCTTCATCCGAGAGTTATTGTAATTGATATGGAGCCAGATGATCTAGTTGTTTCATGATACAGAGGGGGTGTCTCATTCACACACATGGGACACCACAGAATTCCTCATTAGAGGAGATTCCTTGGTCTCATTCACATGGCGGTCATATCTTGGATGGTCTGCATGCTATGATGATGTGCAATAGCTCTTCTTCGACTGATAGGATAGACTTATGCAAAGTAGGGAGCACATGATGATAGAGAGATACTTGTTGGGTTGTGTGTAGATATAGATTGGGGAGCCTCAGGACAAACCTGATGACTAATACATGGCGATATTTTCATGTACCATGATTCAAACATCATGGAGCCGATACATACCTACAGTCAAGGCAGTACAGAGTTCCATGTAGCTAGTGGCTAGGCCTTGGCCATACAATCATGGTCAGGCCGACGTAGGTACCACTTAGGCCTACAAAACTTGGTTTAGGCCACCTCTCAGATTTATAGTGCTAGGGACACCATCAGCATTGAGCAGTGCTAGAGGTAGAGGAGCAAGATGAGGCCAAGGCTAGGGAGGCTGAGGGGATGGAAATGGGGACTAGGGAGGAGATGGGCCACCTCATCAGCTAGATCAAGGAAAGGGTCCACAAGATCAACAGCCAAATCCATAGGTAGATCAACAAAGGTAGGATTAGGATGAATAGGATAGACAACCACCACATAGAGAGCAGGGACCTCCATCACCACCTGGTTAGAGAGACACCCAGATTCAATAATTGTAGGTACAGGTGACAGGGCTATAGGGAAACGTTGCTGCCTTGATGACATAGAGAGACTAGTTGTGATAGGAGAGAGATCAGGTTGTCCAACAAAGGTAGGCTACAAAGCTTAGGGTAATTCAGGAGATTGGTCATCGTCAACAGCTTGAGAGAATGTCTGCCTCTTCCTCCTAGAGTTCAATGTCATTATGAGCATACAAGGAAGCGGTCAAAGAGGTTGATTATTACAGGGTCTATTATCATCAAGGCATGCCCTGAGCATCCCGGGTCCCAGACTTTTCACAATAGACAAGGTATAGAGCCCCCAAAGACCATCGAGAGAGATAGCCTGGTGAGGGCAAGGGTAGCCAGCAGGGTTAGAGCATTTTTTATTAGAGACAGGATTCTAGTTGTACCCCATGGGCTCATTTTTGAAAGCCCCATGGGCCATTGTACTTTATGTATATGATACACACTTGATCCAAACTTTGTACCATGACAATATATTTTTTGATGATATATATGAGATGCAATGATTTGATGATGTGTGATGTGCTCTATTTGATTTATGCCTTTATGGATGGATTTTATTTTCTATATGTGATGGTTCACATGTGATGCAATGTGATGATGTTATCTGATGCAATGATTTATGGATGCATTTATTTTTCACTATCTTTCTCTATGCATTTTTTATGATGATGTATGCAAAATGTTATGATATGCAAATGCTTAGACTAAAAAATCTATATTATGCACTTAATGGATGATGAAGTATATGCGATGCAATATTTTTCTTTTCAATTCTTTTTTCATGCATGATATGGCAATGTAGTTATGATGTTATGATGATGATATGATATGGTGATGCATATGATATGGATTGATGTATGATGTTTATGATATGATGCCTAAGTTATTCAAATGGATGATATGTATGCATATGATGAGATGGATGTTTTATGCAAATGTATGGTTTATGAGATGCTTATAATAACCAATCTATATTATACAATGATGCAGGTGATATGATAAATGCTTTCTATATGATATGGTATGTGTTATGTAGTATTTTGATGGTTTATGGATGTAGGATGGATGCATTGGTGATAATGATTTGCGATTAACTGTCATGGTACCATGTTAGCATGGAAAGAAGATAGAAGAAAGAAAGAGACTCCAACAAGTCATGAGATGATGATAATAATGATCATGATGATGGTTTTCTTATCAAGGAGTTGGGGTTTTAAAAGGGCCAACTACCTTATGTTTGATAACACACATAGGTGTGATGCTTCAAGGTATAAAGAACTAGGATGGTGTTGCACCTAGTGTGATGGACTTTGGCTCAATAATTAGATAGGAGTACTCCTGTTCACACCTAGCATACAAAACCTTATTTAAAATGTAGTTCAAATATTCTAAACATCTCAGACCAAAACATAGAAAGGAAAGCCTTCTTATATGGTCAACAAGATATGTAAAACACCTTCCCTACACCCAAACAAAGCACACATGACCAAGTTATATTACAAGAATATCCAACAAGCACAATAGATAAAAAGATGATGATCGTTGCCCCATTCCTTTCTCTCTAAATCCCTTCATTTGGGACATCATTGAGAGGTCATCAAAATGAGCACAAAAAGATAAATCAAAAGAAAAAGATAACGTAAACAAACAAGCTAATGTTCTTCAATACCGCTAGCCAAGACTAAATAATGGTGATGTCTGATGTTGATGTCCATTATAGGAAGGATGTATCCTAGGACATGATGATATCAGATGATTGATTTGGGACTGATTGGATGATAGGCTATTGATACAAAAGTTGACTAACTTGTTTACTTACTAACCTAGAATTGAGACCCTAACATTTGAGTTTTCACTTTTGAATTGCCAGACTTCTTTCTGATTGTTTCACCAAAGGTTGAGGGTGATCATTGATTTATTATGAGTGATGTTTTATTTTGGGTGAAAGTGAGATGAGACAAATGGATTTTTCAAATATTTGGATGTTTTTGGAGTTTTTTGAAATGTTTTGAGGTTGTTTTTGGTATTTTTCAAGATTTTGCAAATGTTTTGATTTTTGAATTTTCCAATGTTTTGGGGTTTTCCAAGATTTTGACTAAGAAACTAACCTAAAGACCTATCCTAGGGGCCTCAGGGGCTAATCAATAGATGAGTCTTGACTATGTTATACACACAGAGACCACGTAGTTTGACTAACACACACTCGATTGTTGATAAGATATGAACAAAATGGACTACCATCTTATTATGATGAACTCCTAAAGGACTGACCTAAGTGTCTCGAGGGATGATCAAAGATCAACCTTGCATACATTCAAAGCTCAAAGATGATATAGTTCAACAAGATGACTCTGTTTTTGACTTTTTGACTAACTTTTGACCTATTTTTTGGATTTTTGATATGTTTTGAATGTTTTGGGATTTTTTGATTTTCTGATGTTTATGGATTTTTTGATTTTCTAATGTTTTTGGATTTTTGGATTTTTCGGTGTTTTTGGATTTTTTTATTTTCTAATGTTTTTGGATTTTCTGATTTTGCGATGTTTTTGGATTTTTTGATTTTGGGATTTCAAGAATACACGAATACAATCCGATGAGAACATGCCCCAAGCATGAAGCAACAGACTACCCCAATAAAGGTAGAACAAAACTGACCTTGAGAATGGGCAGCATAGTACTAGGAGGGACCATGACATGAACATAGGACCAAGCTATGATGTGGACACAGATGGGTGATGGGTGGAGATAGATGGATGATAAAAGTGTAATGGATGGATGATGCAGAACAAGCTATGGAGATCCTGGTGGATGAAAAGTGCTTATTTACACAAGGCACCTATTTTCCAGGTTTTCACCAAGGTACTTTCCCAAGGTGCCACCAAAGTGGTTTTCACTAGAGGATGATTTTTCTCTTTACTATTTTTAATCCTTTTTCTAATTTAAAAAAAAAATTGATTTTTTGATTTTTTTGTCACCAAGATGCCTATTTGCCAAGTTTTCATCAGGGTAACCATTTTTTTAGGACATTTTCTAATTTTTTTGTATTTTTGGTTATATACCTTCCAAGTTTAGGCATTAAATTTTTTCAGATGGGAGTTGTTCATGGGCTCTTGTAAAGGTTCCCCTTCAGGTGTTGACAACTAATATGCCCCTGACTTGTAACTTGTTGTGATGACAAATGGCCCCGACTAGTTGGGCTCAAATTTTCCTTTGCCATTTAGATTTGGGACATTTTTCTAAATATCCATGAGCACAAGTTCTCCTACCTGGAATGTCTAACTCTTGATCTTCTTGTTATAACTCCTCTTGAGTAGGTTCTAATAGACTTATAAATGGTTTAAGGCATCCATACACCACTCATCTAGTAATTCTAGCTCATTCAGTCTTGATCTCAATGATAAGGTTCTAACAATTCTAGCTCATTCATTGTTCCTTATCTATGATAAGATTCTACAGTGATATTCTCAGTGATGGGAGCTTGATCTCAATGGGTAATATGGCTTCTAATTCATAGACCAGGGAAAAGGGGGTGGCACCTATGGGTGTGCGGATACTAGTTTGATAGGCCTAGAGGGCGAGATTATGTTAGAGATTCCAATCACGGCCAGCATCATTGACTATTTTCTTGAGGATTTTTAGAATGGTTTTGTTTGTGGCTTCTACTTGGCCATTTCCTTGGGGATAATATGGGGTGGAAAAGAAATGTTGGATTTTGAATTTATTATATAGGTCGCAAACATCCTGATTCTTGAATGGCATCCCGTTATCTAAGATAATGGCTTGTGGGACACCATAGTGACATATTAAATAGTTCAGGATGAAATTTGATATCTACTTTCTAGTGATGTATGTCATGGGGATGGCTTCCACCCACTTGGTGAAATACTCAATAGTGGTGATGATAAACTTGTGGCCACTGGATGAGGTGGGGGTGAGTTTTCCAATGAGATTGAGTCCCCATTGTGAAAAGGGCCATAGTGTGATAATTGGATGGAGCTCCTCAGCAAGTGCATGGATGAGGTCCCCATGTTGTTGATATTGTAGACGCCTTCTGACATAGTCATGTGCCTCTCTTTCCATAGTAGGCCAATAGTACCCCGTCCTCAGCAATTTCTTGGACAAGGTCATTCCACTCAAGTGTGAACTACAAATATAGTTATGTACCTTAGTTAAAGTATTCAAGGCTTCTTCAACATTTAAGCAACATAACAGGGTTCCCTCAATGCTTCTATAGTAAAGCATTTCTCCTAGGATGACAAACCAAGATGCTTTCTTGACAAAGGTTTTCTTAAGGTTTGAGGTTATGTCAACTGGGAGGACTCCTATTCTCATATAAGTGTATATGTCATGGTACCAAGGATCACAAGGACCAACAATTTTGCACAAAAATTTGAACTCTGATACCTCGAATGCAGGCACGAGAAGCTATTCTACTAGGAATGCATGCTTTGGGACATTACGAGGGATATCCAATAGGGATCCAATTATTGCCATGGTGTTTGTTGCTTTGTTGTTTTCTCTAGGTATCTTCTCGAATGTGATCTCAATGAATGACTCCTTAAGACTTTCAAACAATTTCTTGTATGGGGTTAGCTTATCGTCCTTAGTCTGATATTCATCATTCACTTGAATGATTATTAGTTGTGAATCCCCATATACCTTGAGAGTCGTGATATGCCACTACACTACTATTCTGAGTCCTATGGTTAGAGCCTCATATTTTGCTATATTGCTTGTGTAGGGAAATGACAACTTGTAGGATCTTGGTAAGAAATTTCCTTGTGGAGTGATGAAAAAGACTCCAGCTCTTGATCCATACTATGTGTAGGAGCCATCAAAGTACAACTTCTAGTGGTCTGTTATGCTTAAGTTGAAGATAGATTCATCAGAGAACTCTAGAATTAGTGGATTCTCTGAGTAGATTGGTGCCTCTACCAGTTGGTCTGCAATAGCTTGCCCTATGATGGCCTTACATTCCACATACTCAATGTTGTATTCTGGTAGGATCATGACCCACTTGGCCATCCTTCATGTGAGCATTGCTTTGGAAAGCAAGTACTTGAGTGGATCGATCTTGGTGATGAGTTTGATCTTATGTTTCAACATGTAATGTTTGAACTTCTATGAGGCAAACGCCATTGCTAGACAAGCTTTTTCAATGAAGGAATAATTTAACTCATGTCCTACCATGGTTTAGCTAATGTAGTAGATGGCCCTCTCTATTCTATTTTCATCATGCTAGGCTAGGATAGCACCGAGAGCTACTATTGTTGCTGATATGTAGAGGATTAGAGGCTTTCCTAGTATTGGCAACATAGGCATAGGAGGTGTGAATATATACTCTTTTATTTTGTTAAATTCCTGATCACACTTGTCATCCCACTTGTATGCTACCCCCTTTTGGAGTAGGTGAGAATATGGGATTGACTTGTCTGCTAGCTGAGCTATGAACTGGCAGATGGACTGGAGTGTACCTTATAGGCCTCTTAGCTATTTCAAAGTCTTAGGTTCCTCCATCTTGAGGATTTCCTTTACCTTAGCGAGATCTATTTCAATTCATCTCATAGATACGATGTTTCCCAATAGCTTCCCTAATTTTAAGCCAAAGACGCACTTCTTTGGCTTAAGGAAGACTTTGTATTCCTCAACTCTGTCAAAGATGGTACTTAATGTTGCTATGTGGTCTCTTCTCTTTCTATATTTTTCCAATATATTGTCAACGTAATCTTCCACAATCTTATGGATCATGTCATGAAAGATTAAGGTCATGAATCTCTGATATGTTGCTCCAACATTCTTCAGGCCAAACAACATCATGTTCTAGCAATATGTCCCCCATGGACAAGTAAAAGTTGTTTTATGTTGATCTTCTTTGGCTATAATAATTTGGTTATATCCAGGGAATTTTTCCATCAACGAAAGCATCTCATGCCCTCCGGTCATATCTATAATCATATCAATTTTGGGAAGTGGGAAGTCATCTTTGGGACATTCCTTGTTTAGGTCTCTAAAATTTGTGCATATACGGATGCCCCCATTAGGCTTTGAAATAGGTACCGGATTTGATACCCACTCTGAATAGTCAATTGGTCATATGAACCTTTCATCAAGTAGCTTTTTCAATTCCATTTTGACTAACAAGGCTATCTTGGGATGTATTTTTCTAAGTTTCTATCTAATAGGCTTTGCTTCGGGGTAAAATGCTAGGTGGTGGACCACAATCTCTAGATCAAGCCCAGGCATGTCAGCATAGCTCCATGAAAAGTTCACCTTTCCCTTAAGAAGGTAGCTAGAAGCTCATGTTCTTCTGACATCAATGATTCAGCATAAAATGTGATATGCAGAATTTCCTCTGTTCCCAAGTTGACTGGGTTGCACTTCTCGGCTAGAACCACTAACTTTTCCTAATGTAGAGCTCTAAGAGGAAGATTGAACCCTTCATCCTTAGGAACCTCAAAGAGGTTTTCACTGTTGGATACATCCTTTGTTTTTACTTTTTTTGGGTTAGAGAATGCCACAGTGTGGTTTTCACTCAAAGACCTTGAGATTATTCTCAAATTTTCACTTTTATGACTAAAGGATTCAATCATCTCCCCGTAGTAGGCTTGTGTGTCCAAAATGATATCAAAATTGACCTTTTGATCCCTATATGGCACCGTGTCCTACAGTCACATGAATTCTAAGAGTGCCTCATCATTTTTGAAAGTTTCTAGAACTAGTGGTCCTCATTGGTTGTAATTGATGAGTTGGGGGTAAACTAGGTTGATTTCATGGGTTTGACTGGTTGACTCAAATGACACGGTACTAATCATGAGGAGGGGCTTGGAAATCATACATATGTTAGTTATGGAATCTTCCTCATCATCTCTACAACTACAAACATCGGTTATGTCAAATGTAAAGTTGTCTATGACTCAACTTGTAGATACAGGGAAGCAAAGTTCTACTGTTGTTGACTGAGGTAGAGTCTTGATTGCTTTAACTGGGGGACCTCGGCCATGTATGGTTATACTCAGAGGGGTACATCCGAGGCCAATATTTCTCATTTGTGTCTTAGGAATGATGGGTACTAGAAGTCCATTTTCATTCTATCCAAGCCTTTGGTTTCTATCATAGCCCATGGCTAGCATCATTTGTAAGCCTTTACTGCTATCATCCAAAGGTAGATCAACTATTGGTCTATTGTCTTAGTATAGGAGGTTTAATGGGTCCTCTTCTATTACTTCTCGACTGAGGTCTACCCAAATCCTGAATCTAGAGGAGTCAGCTCTGAAAGTTTGGGATGATGTTCTAGCTGGTTGGGGTTTCCCATGGGACCTAGGAGATTGTGGTAACTCTCCTACCATGAAAGCCCCTTTCTTCATTTTATAATCCCCACACTTGTTATCTTGGATAATGACCTTGATATCAGATATGGTTGGGATGGTGGGTTTCTCTGTAATAGAAGTGGAGGTGAGAGTAGTTGGTTCGATGCATGGAGTTGAGGGGCCTTCATCATTCTTAGGCACTTTGGGGATTTTGTAATATTTTTCTTCTAGGATCTTGCAATAATAAAAGGGTTTGGGATCCCCATGGATAGTGACCTCTTGGCCTTGGTATGCAAACTTGACACATTGGTGGAAGGTTGATGCCACCGCTCGCATCCCATGGATCCACGGACGTACCAGGAGAATGTTGTAAGGCAAATCAAGGTTAAGGACCTGATAGGTGGTTTCCATAATTGATGGTCCTACTTGAATAGGGAGTTGGATAGTGTCATGAGACAATCTTTATTGATCATAATAAGCCCTGATTATGATGCCTTTGTCTATTTCAATGGAATCCTCTGAGATTCCTAGATCCTTTATGAGCTTGAGGGAGCAAATGTTTAAACCTGCACCTCCATCCACCAAGACTCTCTTGACTTTGTTCTTATGCACTAGGACCTCTAGATGTAGTGTACGATTATGAGATGGTTGGGTGGGAAAGTCTTGATTGGAGAATGTAAGAAGATTTAGGGTAATGAGGTTTCCAACCATAGCTTGGAATTGTTCAACATCTAGATCTGCAAAGATAGTGGATGAAGTCAATGCTTCCTCAAGGATCTTTTTGTGGGCTGATGATATCTTCAGTAACTCCTTGATGGAGATCTAGGTTGGGGTTCTTTTCAACTGATCAAGGACATTATAGCCACTAGGAATGGATCTCGGGTTGGAAGTGGGTGCTCTAGGCACTGAGATGACCCTGCGATGGTGATTTTTCTACCTCCTGTGGTGACTCCACAATCAACTTGGGATCCTTTGATGGTGATAACTATGCAATACTCATCTAGGGATGCAACGACATGTTCGTATACATGATTCACACTTTTAAATGCACCCTTCCCCTTATCATTGTTATTGTTCCCTTTGTTGTTATGATTGGGCATCAAATTTGTGTAGATCTTGAGATTTTGATTTCCCACTGGTTGTTCCACATTTATGATTTTATCATCAATGAAGTCTTGAATTAAGTTTTTCAACCTCGTAAAATTGGCAGTTGTGTGTCCCTTGATTTTTTGGAAATCACAAAGGTGATTTTCATTCTACCACAGCGGTTTTACCAAGGGCTCTTCATAGTTGTCGAAGGTGGGGATTGTGATGAGATTTTCCTCTACTAGCCTCTTCATGATGGATTCAGCTAATTCCCCAAGGGCTGTCTACTTCTAATTGGGGAGTTTTTGTTTCACTGGGGTGGCCCCCTTTGATTGTTCACATTGTTGATTGTTTGGTTATTTGGCTACTGAGTCACAATGTTAGCTTTTTTATTGTTCTAATTGTTGTTTTAGGGTTGTTGTTGGGGTGCTAGTGTGTTTTTTCGAGGAGCACTAATAACAACTTTGGTGTCAACAACACTATTGATGATGTTTTTTGTATAGTAACAACTTAGACAAGATACAAGTTTCCTATCTCTCTTAAAAGGTAAATCTCTATCAACAAGCCTCAAAAGATAACCCCAAGGTCTCTAATGTCAGGTCTTGACAATGCATAAACGACTCAATGATAATGTGAAAATGCTAGTAATCACAATGGGACCTTACTAAAAGCAAAGACTAAATCTTCAATTTATCAGATCTAGCAATATGATGATACTCTTAACTTTAAATCTAACTCAGATGATAAAGAAACAACAAAAGACTAGGGTTCAGAAAGATTACTAAAACTAATACTACTCTAAGATTCACAATGCATATGATAGAATATTTGAAATGGACCAATCCCACATAAACCAATTCTTGCTTAACCCAGATGAATCTGCAATTTCACAAGAACAGTGCAATCTTCTAAGGTAATGATATTTTTAGATCATGAAAATTCATCCAAGACAACCCTAAGGCAATCCAAATGAGCAAACCCTCACAATTGAACTAAGCACAATAAATATATAGTCCAGGCTAACTTTGCAAAGCAACTAACAGTCAGCTAGCTGCAAAAAGTATGGACTAGGGATCGCTGCAACACTTCAAATATCAAACCATAAACACCATTAAATCAATTCTAATATTAACTACTAAATATCAATCCTCTTCAAAGCAATTCTCAAGATAGAATAACAAGAACCATGCAAGATAAAAGAACACAAGTATGGCACCAAATCACAATGTCATTACTTGCTTCAAATTATCCAATGTAGCAACAATTCTAGCTTTATGTTACAATATTTTCTTGAGAGCCCAATTCTCTAACTTCTACTTTGCTTCAATGTTCACTATCTCTATGTCTCTATTTCTCATATATATTTCTAGCCCTTACAAATGAGGAAAAATGCCATATTAATAGATATCTCAAAACATGTCGGCCTAGTTAGGGTTTTACAATAAGAATAGGCCACAAAACAAGTCAGCCAATAGAAACTCAAATAAGGTAAATGATGCATTAAATGCATGAATTACATCCAGGTCGGCCTGGGATCCCCAATGCAGCTTGGACCAATGCACGCCAAAATAATAGGGAAGCACAAATCTCAATGTAGCCCAATATTAACTATCTTTTCCTTTGTCTTTATTCTGATCCAGCATTCCATGCACCTTCAAAAGCACTTTATCCAAGTTGGCCACAGGAGGTAAAGGAAAAACCTTAAGTCGGCTTTCTATTGATGCAATATTTTCCCTTGATTCTTTCTCTGATTTATCCCAATCAACCTTGTATGTTAGATATTTATCAATCACAGCAAGGTAGGTAGCCGCATCATCTAGTTGTTGCTTAGTCACAAGATCACCACTAACTAGAGCATAAACATCCTACCACCACCCTCTCAATTGTTCTAAGCTCAAGTATTTAGGCACAATTTTCCTTCTTCCTGTCATTATCTCAAAGAAAGCAATGCATCCATTGTATACACTAGTCAGAGTATCATCAATTTGCCTCCTTTGCTTGTAGATCTTCCTTAGAACCTTTTGTCTAATTTGCAATGCTTCAAACCACTCCCAAGGTTGAGCAGCTCTGGAGGAGGGGAGAATTTTATCTTTCACCAGCTTATCCTTGGTATATTTCATGATAGTTTTAGTTTTTTGCAGTAAGAGATCTGTGTCCTCTTTGTCCTATGCTAACACCTCTTTCAACCACTCAGTTGTACTTGCAGCATCCTTCCCTATTGACATAATATCCTTGATTGCTTCATTCCCTTTAGTTTGCACCCCTTGTAGCCAATTTGCAGTAGCAAGAGAGGAAGCCTTCATTCTTTCAAGCTCAATGATAGTATATTGGAGTAAGGGATTTGCAGTAGAGGACGAAGGGTTAATGGATTGCAGGGGTTTCATCAGATCTTCCAAGAATTTTCTGAGTCCTTCAATCTCCTTCTTCATTTCCTACTTAGTTTTCATTTCTTTCCTCAATCTTCCCAAAGATTATTGCATTGGAACCCTGATATTCCTCAATGTCTTACTCAATGGAAGTGGGCCCTAAATTGAAAGTCTACACATTATAATCCCTCCCAGTCACATCATCTTTGTTTTTATCTAGAGTAGGTGTTGCAATGTGGACTACCCTATTGCTTGCCTCATCTCTTTCAATATTTGAAATGACCTTAGCTTTCTTTTTACTTTTATCCTTTCCAATCTTGGCTAGCAACTCATCCCAATTAGGTGGAGTATTCTCCACTATAACCTATTTTTTTCTTTATTTCTTTGTCGATCCACTCTGGAATAGCAGACTCCAACTGCACTTTGCTCTGTCCCACTTCTTCTTGTTGATCCTTAGGTACCTCTTCACCCAAATTTTACTTTTCAAGAACCTCCTCATCTTTTTCCTTTTCTTCCTCAGCATGCTCCTCTTGGTGGTCAAGTGATGGAACTTTCCCTACTTCTTCTTTAGGAGGGACCTCTTTAGTTCTAACAAGTGAATCTTCATACGCCACCAAGGGGGACTGTATTACCTTTTCAACTTCTTCCTCTACACTATAAATCTCACCCTCATGAAATTCCTCTCCCTTAGTGTCTGGATGATCCTCAAATTTTTTAGATTCACCTGGTTCATTTTGAGCTTCATAGGGAGAGGGAACATCATCATGTTGCTCATCATGAGAAGTAACCAGAGCAAGGTTTGCCTTGGGCACATTATCCAAAGGGGAAGGAGTCCTTGACCTCCTTTTATACACCTGGGTCTTTTCTCCTGAACTTTCTACATCCACCACAGATGGGGCAACTTCTTCTTGATCCTTAGAACTTTCCTTCTACAAAAATCTTACAATTCTTCTCCTTTTTGGCACAGGAGCATCAACCTTAGGATTTTGCTTTTCAGTCTCTTCCTTTTCAGACTTCTTAGTCCTTATCCTCTTCTTAGCAATTGGCCTTCTCTATTTTCCTATTTCTTGGACTTCCTCCATCTAAAAACCCTTAATCTTAATTTTGAAAGGAGAATCCACCTTACCTTTGCCTTTAGGATCCTCCTGCTTAGTGGACTCCTCAGAAGTGGAGTGAGGATCTAAATCTCCCATCAGTTTGTAGGTACACTTCACTCCCTCATTCTCTAGCTCCCACAGTTTGTGCCTTAGCCACATCTTGGTGTATTTGATAACTGGATCTATTAACTGTTTCAATTCTATCTTTTCTTCTTCTAGCCAATCTACATCACCAATTGGCTTGTCCTTAACTGCCTCATAATCATGACCATGAATCAGATCCACATCATCTTCCAGTTGATCAAGAACTGCTTTTACATTGTACAATCAGACTAATTCGATTGGAAGCTAGAAAAATTTCTTCTTTCTTACCTCATATTCATCACTATAGTTAGCCCAATAGTCTTCCAAATCAACTTTATGGCTATACTCTCTACTGGCTTTCTTTTGGGCTTCACCTGTTATATCAAATTTAGACCTCTTGGAATGGAAAGATAAGACCAGAGCACTCATCTCCTCTTCTGAAGCATGGGCTAAAACAATGGAAGAGCATGCCTCTCTAGTGCCTATTCTCAAAGGGAAGTCTCCACCAAAACTAGTCTTATGCTTATCCCTCTTGACAATGGCATCAAAATCACAAATCTTCCTAGTTACTTCCAAAAGTATAATGTGATCAGTAGGGTACCTTGGAAGTCTGTAAGGAGCCCTTTGAAAACCATCAATCTGAATATAGGAGAAAGTTGGGAACTGATTAAACCAAGCCCCATATTTCTTGATGAGCTCTTTTGCTTGATCAGAAATCCTTACATGTTTTGCACCCTGAAGTAGTCTAGTGATATGCATGGTGAATGCATCATTCACCCTCCTAAAGCTCAAGCTTCCTAGGTACAATTAAGGGTAAACCTCATAAATGAAACCCTGTCCAAAGATTCCCCTTGTACTCAATCCTTTGTAGGGATGAAATCTCGCAAGTGCATAGACCAGGTATGAAGTCATTGTGAAAGTTTTAGTTTGCAACACATTAGACAGCTGCTCATGGATCACTCTACTAATCACACTAGCCCAATGATAGTTGATCAGCTCTCATTCCATCCTCACAATAACATGGCACATCCAATTCTCAAACATTCCTACACTCTTTAATCCAACTACCCTATTGAGCAATGTGATAGCATCATAGTATTCTTTCTTGAACTTTGCTCTGAATAGTTGCTTGGGGAGCTTGGAATAATGTGACTTGGGCTTCTCCAACTAGGAATTGACAAGTTGAGATTTCACAGTCTGTTCCTCATAGAACCCCTTAGATGCCTCCATATTAAATGCCACCACATGAGACCTATTCGGCATATCAAAAGTTTGTGTAATGGAAACTGAATTAAGGTTTGCTACAACTCTCCCTTGCGGGCTGACAATTCTTTGTGTATCCTGATCATATTGTCTAGCACACTTGAGGACAAGCTCATAGCACTGGACTATGGAAGGAAAACCTACCACATGTGACAAGCCTGAATCCTTCATTCTTCTAGCCACCAGAGGAAGATCCTTGGCTGCCATTCTTTCTTTAAACTCTTTGTAATCCCAAAGTCTGGCATTCGTATCTTTCACCTCTGACTAGATTGATGTGATTTTTCTTTCAAGAATCTTACTCTTGGTGTCCATTTTGGTCCTTTCTGCTTCGGATACTAAGGATCCCTCTGCTACCTTGCTAGATTTAGCCTGCACTCACAAAGAAGGCAAAGTAAAAACCATAGGGCAACAATGTTAATCCATCAAAATACCATTAGAATGAACCTCATACAATCAAGGTATTATTAAATCTCATATAAGATGATCATAACAAACTTTGGGTTTTAGAACCATCCGCAAAATCCGAGCCAAAGAGGAATTTCGGGAAGTTCCAAACTAGATGGATTCTGACAAAATAATCATGAAAACACCTAATAAAAATCAAGTCCGATCATTATCAATCAAAAACCACATAGATCATAAAATAACATGAAATAATCATAAAATGCATCATAAATCATTAATGAATCTAATTACTTCATATTTCCCTACATTCCATCAGATTTCAAGAAAATCTACTAGAGACAGATTTCTACAAAGGAGGAGACATCTTGCAAACTTTGGAAAATCTAAGGGACATCGGATTTCAGGAAAATTTGGGTTCGATGGAAATCTACAGACAAGAAAAAACTCTGAAAGCATACGAATTCCAGGAAAAGAAAGGGAATCGGGAAAATCCACCAGAGGCGAAAAATCCTGAGATAGTTACAAAACCTAAACATTGGCGTTAAAATCATGATTTCACTCAAACCATTAGATTGATCATAAATTTCAAGGATTTAAGCTTAGGACAAGTTTGACACAGGCCTTCTATGGATTTTCTTAGCATTCTAGGCCAATTTAAAAGCAAGGCAGGGTTAAATGGTGATGCCCTAAATTCTAAACCCTACAGGTCTACCATTAACGCACAGGAAAGCTTGGGATATGATTGTTTAAAGCATTAGGTCCTCACTCGAGAAATCCACAACTCTCCATCAAGACTCCTCATAATGCAATGAGACAAAGAAGCTCATAAATCAATCGACAGATTGCAAATTAAACAAAATTATGGGAACCCTAGTATCAGACTCTCAAACATGTAGGAAATTTAACCCCAAACAAACTCAAAATGCTAAAGCAATGCTAACTTTCATCAACCAACAGCAGGGCAATTGAATACATACCATTGTGACAAAATAGGAATCGAATGAGGTAGCAGATACCCATTTAATAGCGCCGTGAAGACAGTAGCAGAAATACTCAGGAAATCACTCCTCAAATTGAATGATTCATGCACTAAATGCTCCAAATCAAGACTAATACTCTTAGGAAAAAACTCCTTAGCTCAATTAGTCACAAGCAATAAATCATAATGGCATAAAGTCATCAAAATATCAATTAAATACATAGTTTCAAGCTTGTACGAAGGGCATTAATTCCAACGACAGGATAGGCTGGCGAATTCGAAAACCCGACAGCAAGACAAATTTTGGGAAAATCTGACCCACATGAAATTCTGTGAAGACCAAAAATTCCCAAGCCACAGCATTCAGTCGGAACTTGAGTAGGATCCAGGATAATCTAGCCAAGCTAGAAAGTCTAGAATCGAGGTAAAATCCCAAAATTCACCCTAAACTTAAGATTTTCAATAAATAGCTTAGGGAAATCACTTAGGCAGTTAGAATAAACACTTAAGTACATGCCAAAGCAAAATAAATCCTCAAACTCGAAGGGCCAAAACATCAAAAAACCAAAGCAAAAAAGGGTCCCTGCTTTCAACAAGGTGTGTGTGCAAAAACTGCACAACAAATGGTGACTCCCCTGGGAAAATGCGCCAGAGCATTTCGATGATGAACAAGAATCAAGAGCCCAGAATCTATAGTTTTGATCTTAATAACCAACAAGACAAATAAAAATGCAAAGATCAAAGAATCAGAATCAAAGGCAGATCGAACCTTCCATAAACTAAAAATCCAATTGTGTGCACATGAATTCATTTCCCTCCTTAAGCAACTACAGAAACCAAGTTTAGTCAAGATAGGCTAAGTAAAGATTCTAACCTCAAAAGCAACCTAGATAGAGCCTCACTACCAGTTAGGCATCTATAGCCCCGATGAGGTTATCACTGTGATTCTCCTAAACATAGCTCTACTGCCAACCAGGTGTCTATAGCCCCAGTAGAGATATTCAGAAACTCCTGATAAGTTGAATTCTTTCTTTTGGTTTTCAATGCTTTTCTTTTTGCTCTTTTTGATATTTCTTTTCTATTCACTTCTTTTTATTTCAACTTGTGAACAGTGAAGTTCACGCTCAGGGCTGAGAACCGCAGTGGCACTGAAGCAAAAATAAGATTTTTTCACCTGACAAGACTTCACAAGACTTCACCTCAGGATTTTTAAGATGTGTAAAGGATATAAGATTTCAAAATATTTCAAGTTCAAATCAAACCAGTGACACATCATCCCTAAACCTAACATTTAGACCTCTTGAGGCTAACAGAAATCTCAACCATCTATTCAAAATTCAAAATTAAAGTTCAGCCAAGAAATACTCAAAATAGTCCTAGATAAAATAGTTTTTCCATGTAGGTGCAACACAACTAGGAGAAAATAAGAAAACCCCCAAAGCAAAAGCAAAGAAAAACACCAAAACCAAACTAAAAGCAAACCTACACTAACCAAAACAAATGAAATAAACTCTATACTAACCAAAGTAAAGCAAAGTAAAGCAAAGCAAACTTAATCTAACTATGTACAATGAAAGAGCTGAAAATAGCTCAGGATTGGAAATAATGCTTTAAGTACTGCCCATTGACAGGCAGTGGGATATCCTCTCCAATGAGGGATTTCAAGCAAAAAGCATTATCACCAAGAATTTCTGAAATTTGGTAAGGACCAAGCCAAAGTTTTTCAAATTTTCCATGCTCTCTCTTACAGTCATGGGCTTTTTCCCAGTAAAGAACCAAGTTACAAATCCTAAAAGCTTTTACCTTGGGTCTTCTATCAAACCAGCTTTTAACCACACCCTGGTGTTTAGCAATTTTTTCTAGGGCTTCATCACGCTTCTCTTCAAGATGTAACAATTCTTGAAAACGAGCTTCATGTTTGTTTTCTTTGTCATAATACTCATTAATGAACTGCAAAGTAAGGATCCTCAACTATATGGGAAATATTGGTTCTAGGCCATATACAAGCTGATATGGGGAGCTCCCTAAGGAAGTCTTCTATCTAGTATGGTCCTCCCACAGAGAAAAATCTAAGTTTAGTGTGCCAATCCTTAGGATTCTTCTCCAGTAACT
This sequence comes from Sequoia sempervirens, assembly GCA_007258455.2. Lineage (NCBI taxonomy): Eukaryota > Viridiplantae > Streptophyta > Pinopsida > Cupressales > Cupressaceae > Sequoia > Sequoia sempervirens. Next base: position 616,329,375 of record VDFB02281492.1, on the reverse strand, counting down.
TACGGATGACTGTTAAAAGGTTTTTATTGGAAGACTTAGCCAACCCATTACCCTATGGATAGTAATTGGATGCAAATTTTATTATGATTCCATGATCAAAATCCCAATTGGAAAATTTCAAAGATGCAAAGGCAGGACCATTATCACAAACTAAAGATAATGGACATCCAAAATGATTAATAATACCTTATTCAAGGAACTCAATTACCACTTCGGAAGTACATTGTTTGCATGCAAGAGCTTCAGTCCATCGTATAAAATAATCAGTAATGGTGAGAATATACCTGTGACCATCAAAGGAAGGTGGATTGATAGGACCAATGAAGTCCATTCCCCACTGTGTGAAAGGTTTTACCTCAAAGACCGGCTGGAGTGGAAGAGCTGCGTACTTCTCCCTGGCTGCTATAGTATGGCATACATGGCATGTCTTGACATGACTATGTGTGTCTTTGAATAATGTGGGCCAATAGTAACCAGCTCTCTAAATCTAGTTTGCAGTAGAATGTGCAGAACCGTGGCTAGTACCATATCTATCATGAAACTCTGCCATGACTCCCTCAGCTCCCTGTTGTTCCAAGCATCTTAAGTATATTCCTTCATGATTCCTTTTGTATAAGATAGCTCCCTTCAGCATAAAAATGTCACTCTTCAAATGTAGTGCCCTCCTTTGTACTACATTGAGATAATCAGGACACCTTTGCTTCAGTAGATAATAAATAATGTCATCATACCAACCCCCTAAGGAGACATCTTCAATGTTGTAATGCTGAACTATAAGATCAGGACCCATTTCTTCCATTGTTCTTGTTAACCCTTTCCCTCTTACTAATTTCATAGGTTGAATTTCAATGTCATATTCCTACAACATTGTTACCCACTTTGCTCTACGTTCCCCTAGCTCATTCTGCATCAATAGTAGCTTAACTGTAGGATCGGGAACTATCGCAAACACCTTGTTTCTAAGAATATAATGCCTAAACTTCTTAACGGCTCTAACTAGGGCAGAGGCCTATTTCTCCACACTTGGATATTTTAGTTCTGCATCCTTCAATGGTGCACTCATAAATGCGATGGGATGTTCATTTCCTTGGTTAGACTTTTGGGTCAACATACCAGCACAGGAATGATCAAAAGGAATGAATATATGTAAAATGACTTGGCATAATCTAGACTCACCAATACTGGAGCTTCAGCAATGGCTCTCTTAATTTCTACAAATGCTTCCTTTACTTCAGCACTCCATTCAAATTTTGCCTCCTATTTCAGCATTGCATTCAGTGGTTTGACTATCTCGACAAATCCAGTGATGAATTTCCTCACAAAGTTGATTTTACCAAAGAATGACTTCATTTCTTCCTTGCTTGCAGGTGGTTGAATCTTGAGTATAGCTTCTACTCATTCTAGATCAATAGCAATTCCCTTTTTGGAGATGACATTCCCCAACAACTTACCTTCTGTCACTCCAAAGATGCATTTCTTGGGGTTGAGAGATATTTTGAATTCCCTGCACTTCTGGAACACTTCGCACAAATCTACAATATGATCACCTCTCTTTTTGGAAAAGACTATTAGGTCATCCATATAAATGATTATGCATTTACCAATGATATCTTTAAAAGCAATGTCCATGGCCCTCTGAAACGTAGCTCCAACATTAATCAAACCAAAGGGAATTCTTCTATAGGAAAATGTGCCCCATTTTGTAGTGAAGGCAATCTTGTGCATGTCTTCATACTGCACCATGACTTGGTCATATCCTAAGTAGCCATCCAGAAAGGACATTATTTGAGATCCATTAACAATTTGAAATACCTCATCCAATGAAGGTACTATATAATTATCCTTTTCGAATGCTCTATTAAGATTCCTGAAGTCTACACACAATCTAATTTCTCCATTCTTTTTTCACACTAGAACTAAGTTCGCAACCCAGGTTGAATGTCTGACTTGAAATATGATTCTGGCAGACAACGATTTTTGTACTTCCTTCTATATTATGGGTTCCAGTAAGGCATTAATTGGCCTTTGTCTTTGTCTAAAAGGCCTCACTCTTGGCTTCAGAGGGATAGTGTGAGTTATAATGGATGTATCATATGTCTTTAAATATTCATAGCTCCAGGCTATCACATCTTGATATCTGTGAATGGTGTCAATTATTCCTTTCCTTTCTTCTAGAGTACACACCTTGCCAATGAAGACATTCTTGGCATCTTCTTGAGTCCCCATATTATACGCTTCACACTATCCACTAATAGACTCTTTCTTTGCATCTTGTTCTTGCTCTCTGACTTTATCCAAGTCAAAAATCCTCTCTAACTGTACCATTCCCCTGGGAATAGTATTAGTCTTCAAATTGATTACTCCTTCTAAATCAATTTCTACTTCTTAAGGTTTAGTTTCATCAATAATCTGAGAAGCAAAAACATCAGTGTTTGTGATAAAATCTAGAATATGCTTGTCATCTTCAAATACCTAGAAGTTGGTGACATTGTCTGGCACTAAAGGTACTGGAGTCAGTTCCACTATAAACTTCTTCAATCCAGAGAGAGATAAAGGTTGCAAAGTGCTAGCAGCCTGAGCAAGGGAATCTGTTGTCTAATTCTTACTGTGTGGTATCAACTGAATGTTAAATGCATCAAATCCTTCAATAAGATCCCATACTATGTGTCTATAATTAGTCATCCTTCAGTCATGACAAGAGTATTGCCTCCTAACTTGCTTGATAACTAATTCAGAATCCCCAAAAACTTGTAAAATATTAACCTTTTTATTTAGCGCCATTAACAACCCATGGACCAAAGCTTCATATTCTGCTACATTATTAGTGCAATGAAATTGGAGTCTGTGAGCAGCAAAGAAGGTTTTACGTTTTGCATTGATTATCTTAAATCCTGCTCTAGCTCCTTGTTTTGATTTGGATCCATAAAACCTTAAGGTCCAATAGCCAGCAACTGCATACTTTCTTGCTATATCTTTTGTATTGTTGCTACTGGAAAGTTCCTCAGAAAGCATCACTCTTTTTCCTTCGGGATCTTCTTGGACATTCTAGATATTAATTTTAACTATTGGAGTGGGTTTGACACATTTTTGCACTTGTTCTACAGTAGTTTGGCATAAACAAATATCTAGTTCTGAATGAGAAGCATTATGCACTCTGCACCAATTAGGTAGGAGAAAATCTCTGAAGTTCATTCTTTTACCCAACTGAATATGATCTTCAACACATTTCTAAATGAATTCTTGGAAACTATCTAGCAAGCTAAGCCGATTATCTTCGAGTTCATCATCATTTCCAACTGGCTCTGACTGAGCTTCATTTGTACTGACTTTCGTTGTGAAATTGGCTGGCATGGAATGCAACATAAGAACTTCTTCTATATCTAACTCTTCAAAGGGAGCTGCGAGCGCATAATTACCCATTCCTACTTTTGATATCAGGATTTCATTAGAGGTATTCTGATACTCTATAATCATATACTTCATCTTGGGTTCCCTTTCAATTCTAATCTGATTTGGTACTCCTTTCTAGGGAAGCCACATATGAGAGTGATCAGTTGACACATATCCATTCAAATCTTTAGTGAAGTCCCTTCCTAGAATCAAACCATAGGCATCTAGTATATCTGCCACCTGTATATTAATAACTTGTTGAATCTTGGGGTTAGAAGCAACCTACATATGAATCATATTTAATTCCCCTACAACATTTACTTCAGTCCTATCCAATTGAGTAACTTTATTTTGGGAGTCAGCAGGGGTAATGCCCAAGGCTCTGCAAACGCTAAATGGCATAACATTGGTGGAGGCACCCGAATCCAATAGGCAATTATGCAAATTCTTATCGAATATTTGAACAGAAATTAGGAAAGGAGGGGTATCATTTTTCCCTTGGAATAGAGTCAAAAGAGTATCCACTTGAGCAACTTGGGTCCTATCTTTTTCCTTTCCTTTATCTGGAGGCATATGTCCCTGATTGTGACTCTGATTTTTCCTTCCCAGTGATTAAGAACCAAATATTCTATTAACACTTTCATTTACTGATCTATCTTGGGAAGTAGAATTCATATTGTAGGCTCCTAGGACTGCATTCCTAATAGTTGGAACTCTCAATAATTCATATGCAGAGAGACTTACCTTGAGCTTCTTGAGTTCTTTTGTGATGTACATGGCTAATTGCTCCTCACTTAGATCAATAGGAACCTCTCTTGGATTTTCCACCACCTTGTCCTTGCTGGTTTCAACATTTCTTCCCTTTAACATGTCCATCTGTGTCTGCCCTTCCTTTGACAGATATTGCTTTGACACATGAGGATACGATAGATTATTGTTAGCATTGGGATTTGGGGTATGGTGAAATTGTTTGGAGGGATAGAAGTAGTGAATGGGCCTCCAGCCTGTGGGCATTTATGTGGCATGTCCCTCAAGTCATACTTCCTAGTAGGCCTCTAGAATGTCTATACTTCTTCAACATAAGCTTCTTCCTCATTCAATGGGCCATTATCATTCACTGGATTCTCCTCAAATAGTTGTGTGATCTCATCCCCATTACACACCTGATTTGCTTCTTCCTTGAGCTAGTCTAATTTTTCTTCAAGCATATTCTCCCTGCTCTATGGAAAAGGAGCATGATTGAGTACCAAGACTGATGAGTTGTAAGGAGTGGATGGTATCATCTCCTAGCCACTTACATTATTCTCTACTTCATACTGGAAGATTGAAGCTATTGTCTAAAACTCTTGACAATCTAATTCAAAGTACTGACTTGTCTTATGGAGCCTACACCATCCTAATAGAGCCGCTTCTGCCAAATATACACAACTAGGAGGCCTTTCTTGACTTATCGGTTGATTGGAAGATTGATTAACTGGTTGGTCTAGTGGGGTGGGAACTCCTCCATTGTTGGGCCTTGTATTCCAAGTTTTGTTCTGACTAGGTGGTGGTCTCCTGTCAAAACCCTATCCACCAGTTTGATTCCTATCAAAATTTTGATTTGAGGTTTGTCCTTTATCATAATTATGTCCTTTGTCATGATTATATCCTCTATCATTGTTGTATCCTCTGTCATGGTTATACCCTCTCTCAGGATGCTACCCCCTATCGAAGTGTTGTCCTTGTTGATTTTTTCAATTTTCTCTGTCTTGATTGGACTGCATATTCCTTTGAGCAGCTTGGATATGATTATTCTGATTTCTCAAGTAGGTTACCTCCATATTTAGTTTCTTCACTTGCTCAATTAGCTCATCCAACCTTTCTTTATCAGGATTCCTATATGGGGGTGGATTGGCATTATTCTGTAGATATCCTACTGCAATGCTAGTACCTAGTGACTGGTTCAAGACTTTAGAATTCTAGAGATACGAGGGATAGCCAGCCTGAGACTGTGGATGTAGGGGCTGATTTGTATTCTGTTGGGGATAGTTAATAGCAAGTGGGACTTGATTAACTGGGAGGGCTAGATGAGGGACCAATGGTAGCTGAGGAACTAGATTTATGATAGGATTATGATTGGTGAAAGCCTAATTGAGAGTTGGGACTTGTCCTGGGTGAGTGATGGGCCCTAATCATGGTAAAGGTCTAGACACATTTTTCCTTAAGACAGTACTCACTTTCATAGCTTCAGTGTAAGCATCAAGTAGGGTATTGGGAGGGTTGTTTTTCCATTTAATGAAGGTAGATGTCAGACTGTCAAGACCTTCATAATAAACCTCTAAGGCGGTGGCCTAGTCAACAACATAGGGAGCCTATAACCTAGAATAGGCATGATGAAAGCTGTTATTGAAGGACCCTATGGGCTCATTGACCTCTCTTTTGACATTAGTGAACTGTCGATAAAGTTCATTGGAACTAATGGGAACTCTGAACTTTTATAAGAATGCATTCTCTAACTCAGTCCAATTTTGGATAGACCCAGCAGGAAAATGATTGTACCAATAAAATGCCTCTTCTCCTAAGGAGTAGGGAAAGAGCCTACATGCTACATCCTCATGATTGATTCCCCTATCCTTAAGGCAAGTCAGGAAGATCCTAATTCCTCTATTTTCTCCTATTGGCCTTGGATCACCATTATTATAGGAAAGAAGCAAATGATTCATTTTTACCTTGTTTAAGAGTCGATAGTTCCTCTAGACTGACATCCATACTGATATTGAATGCATAATTTTTTATGAATGCATCTACTATCTCTTGGAATTTTTTTATGCCAGGAGGAAGGCAAGAGAACCACTCCATGGCTTGGCCAGGAAAACTTCTTTGAAATAGCCGCATCAGATATGTATTGTCATATGTGACTTCCATGCAATGTACTTGGAATTCCCTAATGTGATCTTCAGGGTTTCTTTTCCCATGGTATTTATCAAATTTGGGTATCTCAAATGCCTTTGGGAATGGTTTCATTGCAAGACTCATGTCAAATATATAGGGACACAAGTTGTTGGGTGTTTTCATGGTTTTCCCTAACTGAACATCAAGCACTTGCTGTGAGAGCAACTTGATTTTTGTTGTCACATCATTTTCTGGATCAGGGGGTGGAGTTAAGGTGTTTTATGGTAGATCAATTATTGGAGGAATGGGTGGATTTGTTGGTGCTTGCACATTTTGCTACACTAAGTATGCTTGTAATTGTTGTTGCACCAACAACACTTGTTGTCGGTCCTGTTGTCGTGCTAATAATGCTTGTTATTGTTGGGCTACTAGTCAAGCTATTTTTTGTTGCTCTTGGTATTTTTTCAATGCTTATCTATACACTTGTTGTTGGGTTGCTTGTTGTTATGTGAGATATTATGCTTTTTCCTGTGCTTGTGCTTGCACTTGTGCTTTTGCTTGTTGGGTTGCTTGCACAGCTTGTGTGGCCCATGCAGCCTGTGCAGCTTGTGTGGCTTGTGTGCCTTGCACAGCTTGGGTAGCTTGCTATTGCTGTAATAATGCATGGGCTTCAGCAGCCTGATGTGCTTGTTGTGCGGCTAGTTGTGTTTAAGCTTGTTGAGTGGCCAGCTATGTAGCTTGTCGATTTTGGATTTGTTGGAGTGCCTTTTGATAGGCAGCTTGTTGAGCGACTTGTCATACGATGCTATATTGGTTTGACATATTTGTGTTTGGTGGTGGAGGTGGTGGAGGTGGTGGCAGATTTAGAATGGTGTTTATTGATGTGATGTGAGGCACCACTATATTTATGATTGGGATTTGTGTAGTGGATGTTGCGATTGATATGCTTGGTCCTTGAGAGACCATGTTTTGAGGTATTTGGGGAATAGTTGATGATGTGGTGGTTGCTTTTGTTATTGGTATGGTTTCCATCTATTGTTCTGATATCGATAGCAAGATGGGAGGATTCAGTATTGTGCTTTGATTGATGATTGTGGGGTTGCTTTGAATGAGTGGGGGAAATAGAGGTAACCCCAAGCTAAGAGTTGATGTTGATGTTGGTGGAAAGGGTAGAAGTGGTGGAAAAGTGAGTGGCATACTTCCTTGGGGGAATGATGAAGATGAAGATGCCCCCTAGTCCAAATAAGTCACCTTCTCCTTGTGAGGTCATAGGGAGAGAGGTTTGAGGTGTTGCATGAAATGATGATGATGGGTCATTGGGATCATGAAAGGTGAGGGAGACATATGGATGTAATGGATTTTGGGGTATGGGTTTCCCCAAGATATTGTTTGCATCCAAATATTGATTATTCACAAGGGGGTGTATTTGTATTGCATTGAGAAATGCAGTCCCTTTGTTAATAATAGGTTCAGTTGGACCAATGGATGATGTAATTTGAGTGATGTTTTGAATTGGGGGTCTGGATGAAATTGGGAGTGTGGTTGACATCAAGAGTGTAAATGATGTTAGGGGGCATGACCCCAAGAGCTTGTTCCACAATGGTGCTCATATTGTAATCGGAAGGGAGTTTAACCCTTTGTTTTGCTAATTCAAGCATATATTGTGAGGGATGGAGTTTCACCATGATGTTGACAATTCTATGATTTTTAGGATTTTGGACCATTTCGATGATCTCATCTTGCATCATTCTAAAGAAATTATTGGTGATATCCTCTACTTGACCTTCCTCTTGAGGATTTTGTGATGATGAAGGAAGATTAGTTAGGGGATTGTTTGATCCAATGGGATTGACTTTGGCATTGGTTTGACTTAGCTCACTTGAAGTCGATGTTTCTTTCTTGGCTTCCATGTTCCTCTTGTGTTGCGATCTTGTTTGAACCATAAAATAGGGATCAATTTTCAAGAATGTGGGAAATGAATCTCTAATTCTTTGGATTGATCTAACTTTAGGTACAAAAGAGAATTTAGGATGATTTAAGGATTAAAAGTGTGATGATGAAATGTGTGAAAGGTGGATGATATGGATGATTGAACTCTTAGAAGATCTTGAGGGGATGCTAGACTTTTGGGACTTTTTTGGATTCTTGGATTTTTTGGATTTTGGATTCTTGGATTCTTGTATTTTGATTTTGACCTTGATTTGGTTTTGGATTTGATTTTGGATAATGAAAAAATGGATCCCAAGATGTTGGATGTTATCTATGGGATGGACTTACTCACAAGATGATAATTTGACTAAGTGTAGGGAGAAGGATGCATCTACCCACACCTAACCAAACAATATGATTCGATGATAATTCAACTAAGCATATGGAGAAGGATGCATCTAAATATACCTAGCTAAACAAGATGATTTGATATTTGTTTCAAGGATTTTGATATAAGCATATTTTGATTTGTTTCAAGGATTTTGATTCATGGATTTTCCAAAAAGTATAGCATGAAGGATGATTTCAAGATTTTCAAGAGTTGTTGGTGGGATGATTTTGATTGATGTTTGGAAGATGGATGAAGGTTTTGATTTGATCCTATGTGTACCTAAAAAGACTTTTTTTTACAAGACCTCAATTTTGAAGAACACACTTTACTCTAAACAAGATGCTCAAATTGTTGAAAAATATTTGTATTTTGTTGATAAAAGAATTCATACAAATTGGGATACTTGCCTTTCCTCAAGTACCCACACTTATATAATGGTTGGAAGTCATTTGGCTTTAGTGTGTTCCTAGTTGGGTCATTCCCTTGGTTGATTACTTTTTCCCACAAAGCAGGCCCTCTAAGATAAACAAAAACAAGCAAACATATTTGTCATTCGATCAATCTTTGTTGAGAAACAAAGAGAGAGCACACGCAATATGTTCCACTCACACTCGCAAGATTTTTTCATTTTTTTAATCCTAAATGAAATGTGGCGGAAATCACTTACACAACTAAAGATCACCAAAAATCCTTTTGATTCTCAAGATCACCGTGAGGCACGAGAGAAGCACATATGTCTTTTTGATGGTATTATTTTGGGTAAGTGATTACAAGAAAAAGATGCACATGTTCATTTTATCATTTCAAAGCAAGAGTGACTTGTTTTTAAGCACTAAAGGAAATATGAGATTTTGATTGTTCAATTGTTAACCTTAAACAAAATCTAGTAGATTTTCCTAAAGTTCTTTTTAACCTTTTTCCTTGTTCATTTTAAACCCAAATTGAAACTTAGTGAGTCCTAAAAGCTTGAAGAGGTAAAATCCTTAAATTTGGAATTATAATTGCTTTCAAAAGTGTCTAAAGACATTGATACAATGGACAAATAATGCTAAGCTTCAAACTTCATTTTTCCTCCTTCCTTGCTTCCACCTACAAAACTAATCAATTCAAGAAATCAGAGATAAAAAACTAATTAGTAACTCCAAATGATCAAAAGAAAAAAGTACATGTCCAAAAAAATTGAAATTTGACTTTTTCCTCCACCCCAGCAGCGCAATCTGCATATGCGATGATGTTTGAAGAAATCAACGATGTTGTATAGCACTGCTAGGTCTAAAAATGGTGCTCTATAGTAGAATAGAGAGGGCAATGGCAGTGAAGTTTTTCTTAGTGGCTCAATTTGAAGTTTGAAAATCCAAGCGCCCGAGAATTGAACCAACGTCACAGTTTGAAGTTTTGAATTTTTGGGTAGGAAGGTTGCAGTGACAAAGTTTGGAGTTTGAAGTTTCATTGTATGGTGCCACTAGGCTAATAGCAGCGTTGTATGGTGTGGCTAGACTAATAGCGATGCAGTTTCTTGTAGAAACAAGAAAAGCACAATTTTTTGTTAAAAAATGTGATTAGAACTTGAGATTTCCCTTCCTCTAGTGCCAAATGTAGAACCCCAATCCTATACCTTCACAAACACAAGAAACAAACACAATATTAGATCAAATGCAAGTAAGAATCAAGATTCCTGTGAAATTCATCTACAAATGCTCAAATATGAAAGAAATTGAAGAACAAAGCAAAGAAAGTGATTGAAGTCCTATTTCAACAAGAAAACCCTCAATCCCATGGGGGAATTGGTGTCAATTTGATGTGGAAATTCACCCTTTCCCAACTCCTATGTAAGCTTGTGATGATTTGATGAAGATTAATCCACTTGATAATTGATTCAATTGAGCTCCATGAAGAAACCTGCAATAACCTAGCTATAAACTTGATAAAATGGATGAAAATGGATATACTTTGAGGATGGAATTGAGTATAGTAAACTTGCTCAAATTGTGGATCCAAAATACAAAGGAAAGCCTTGTATTTAAAGAAAGACAAGATGGAGGAATGAGCAAAATGAAGCAATGTGGGATCATTCAACATCCAATGGGCAAGTGCTACATGTCAAGATGTGAATGGAGGAAGCTTGAGCACATTTTGATGAATGTGTACAATAAATGAAATTAGGTGGAATTTGAAAATCATGAAATGACATGTTAGAGGGAAAAAGAATGAATTAAATGCCACTTAGCTCAATGCACAAGGACATGTAAGAGGGAATGAATGTCTTGTTGGAAGGACAAATCCACTTGGAGGGATTTTCAATCTTGGAGGAACATTCCCCCAAAGATGCCAAGTTGAAATAAAATAGGAATTTAATAAATCAATTAAATATATTTTCATGTGCAAGTTGCAAAATTTAGAGGAATTGGATGATTAGGATTAAATTAATGGGGATTTAATTAATTTAATGAGGGATTAAATGATGTGACAATTTGATTTAGATTTTTGGGTTGATTTAAATCAAAGTTGAGGAGAATATGATTTAGATTTAATTAAATAAAGATTTTATTTATTTAATCAGAGAGGATGATGTTAGATTAAATTAAACAAGGTTTAATTTATTCAATTTAATAAGATGACTTTAGAGATTTAATCAAATAAAATGAATTATTTAATTAAATAGAGACTAGAGGGATCATCAAATAACATTAATTTATTTAATTGACAAGAGAGAATGACTTAATCAAATAAATAATGATTTATTTAATTAAGCGACGAAGGGTGATGATTTAGCTAAGAAGATGATTCAGGATGAAATGGTGTTAGTAATCAGGATCAAGTGTGTCAGTATATTTTCCATGTCTATAGTAAACATCTTGACATGAGTCATTTTCATTGATCCTATCCTACCTAGCATTGTCTAAGCCATGAAGCATTATCCAAATGAGCAGTCTTTATTCGAACACCTTATCTTATCACAAGATAATCCATATCCCTCCATCCATATATCTATCCAAGCATCCACCCATGACATTCCATACATTGCTAGAGACTGGGGGAAAATATTTATATCTTGCTTTGGAAATAAATCTTGATCTATATCTTCCAACTTATGTGGTGATCCAAAAATTGGAAAACGTATAATAAAATTTTTCAAAAAACTTGTAAGCAAAAAATTCAAATCACTAGCCCATGGTACATTTTGACAAGAAGATGTTCCTTATTAATCTTTATCTTTCATCAAACATCAATCCAAACAATCAATATCAGTTGCATCTAATTTATGCTTCAACATCACATCAAATCATTCAAAATAAATTTGGTTCCAAACTAAGCTTCAAAATCTTGATCAATCAAATCCAATCAATCCATCATCATCTTGGGATATCCTTTCCAATCCTTGTGTTTCTTAACACTATCCTTACATGGTTGTGTATCCTCAACAATGCTATCATAATCAATCTTGATCAATCAAATCCAATCAATCCATCATCATCTAGGGATATCCTTCTCAATCCTTGTGTTGCTTAACACTATCCTCGCATTGTTGTGTTATGAAATAACTTGCACCACTTGCACAATAGAAGAATATGATATATAATATGTTGCAAATACTTGATAATAACTGAGAATAACAAGCCACTTTGAAAGGGTAAACCTCCAAATATCTCTAATGAGAACACACTTCACAACTTCATGATGAAACAAGACTCACAACCACCTATATATACCTATTTACGCCTAGGATATCACCTAGGAAAACATAGACACACCTATATAAGTCTTAGGAAGACCTCAAAAACTAAATAATAATATACTATTGATAATATGACTTAATAGAGAGTTAAGATAGCCACAAGACAACTATTCATAGCCCAATGTACACTAATATTAAAGGCGTAGCATGTTGTATATTCTCAATAATGTTATCATCATCAATCCATCAATCCAATCAATCAACCCTAGCTTGGTTTTCAAATAAATACAAAAATAGATCACTGATATTGTCATGCATATCCATATCCAAATTGTCAAAACATTAAAAAATCAAAAATTCCAATAACATTCATAAAATCAGAAAACTCAAAAACATTCAAATCATATCAAAATCCAAAAACACTCATAAAAGTTAGAAAAGCGTCAAAAACATGGTTATCTAAAATACATCATCTCTAAGCTTAAACATAGGCAAGGCTAATCTTTGATTAACCCTTGAGACACAAAAACACAAAAACATTTAAATAACTAGAAAATCCAAAAAAATAGCCTCATATCATTTCAAAAACATTAAAAACATCCAAATATTTGAAGAAATCCATCTATCTCATTTTGCTTCACCTGCGATAATCAATTATCCATAAATAATTAACCATTTCCTTCATCCTTTAGCAATACATATAGAAACAACCACAACAATCAGTAAAAGCAAGCTTCAAACACAAAATCAAAATCAAATTCTTGGTCTTTTTAGAAAACATCTTAATCAAACCTTATATCAATAGCCTTTCAAACAACCTATCAACTATCCACCATCCACTAACATGTCCTAGGATTCATCCTTACTACAATGGGAATTATCTTTGGATACTTATCCTAAACAAAACAACTTGCCATCATCCACTAACATGTCCTAGGATGCATCCTTCCTACAATGGGCATTATCTTTGGAAAACACTTTGGATACTTATTTTAAACAAAACAAATTTCCACCATCCACTAACATGTCCTAGGATGTATCCTTCCTACAATGAGAATTATCTTTGGCAAACACTTCAGATACTTATCCTAAACAAAACACATCCCCTTGGCTAGAGGCATGAAGAATATTGACTTGTTTGTTCACTTGATCTTTTCTTTGATTTATCTTATTGCACTCATTCCAATGGCCTCTCGATGATATCTATCAAAATTATTTAGAGAAAAAGGAATGGGGCATTGATCATTTCTTTCATTTTTTCTGCTTGTTGGATGTTCTTGTAATATAACTTGGTGAATACTTTCTCTGTTAGGTATGTATGGATGGTGTTTTGGGAAGCTTGTTGACTACTAAACTGATACGTTACACCTTTTCATGTTTTGGTCAGAGATGTTTGAAACTTTTGAAATGCATCCTAGCAAAAATTTTGTATGTTAGGTGTGAAAAAGAATTCTCCTATCTGTTTGTTGAGTCAAAGTCCATGGCACTAAATACCTTGCCATCCTAGTTGTCTATACCTTGATGCATTGTATCTATGTGTTTTATCAAACATAAGGAAAGTTGTGTTATTTGTATCCCAATCCCCTAGATAAGCAAATCATCATCATGCATCACCATATCTAATAAAGTCTTGACAACTCATGGACTTGTTGGACTCCTGCATCTTCTTAGAATCAAGGGTCCATCCATCTTATTCTTTGCATTCTTATATCTCTACTAGAATTTCTATACAACTATAAAATTAGTGTGTTATATCAAAATATATGTGTGGTTACCCATGGTCACTGACTCTCTATACATCATCAAATCTATCTACATCAAACATTTGAGCTTTCTAATCATCTTTCAATTGAACTGATCTTAAATTTTTTTCATGAATTCGACCTAATTTTGCAATCTCGAGGGGGAACTATAGTAGCGTAATTTCTTCCACTGGGGCAGCAGTGGGGCATCCAAAAAATTAGTAATTTTTTTGAATTTTGTTATCGGCAGTGTTATTCTTTAAACTAATGCAGTAGGAACCTTGCTTCAAAGAGGGGCAAAAGATAGACACCGAAAAAGTCCTAATTGATACTATGCATCTAATTATGATCAACTAACATGGTTTCTTTATAAATCAACTCAAATTCACCAATTAATTAAATAATCGACATTATTTAGTTAAATTCAGCTATTAATCAAATAATTAAATTTATTGATTAATTCATCCTTCTAACTAATTTTCATCTTATTTAATTAAATCCCCTTTTAATCCTCTCATTTGATTAAAATCAATCATATCAAATGTCACAATCTCTTAATTCACTCCAATTAATTAATCCTAAATTAGCATTCTAATCATCATTAATAATTCCTCCAGCTTTTAACTTCTCAAGAGTTAAATCAACCCATGGTCAACTAACTAGGTTCCACATGAAATTCATTTCTTTTAATTAACTAATTCCTCTATCTATCCTCAAAAAGGCATATTCCAAAGAATATTCCTCCCAACCACCTCCTCATTCAATTTCCCTCCAAAGGTTTCAAAAACCTATCACATCCTCAATAACTTCTCTTACATACTCTCAAATCTCAACCATTTTCATTCAATTCCTCTTACAACCTTTCAAATCCTCAACCAATTTCATTTATTTCTCTTCCATCCTCCTCCACTCACACATTTCCCAAATTGTGCTCCAACTTCCTCCAATAGAATTATGAAACCTGGCACATTCTCATTGGCTCTCATTTTATCCCACATTCACCAATTTCATCCATTCTTCAACCCTTTGCTTCTATAAATAGAGGCATATTTTTCACAATATGGATCCACAACTTCATGCACTATCATTATAGTCGTTTGAGTTCATAGCAATCACCATTTCATATTATTTCGAGTGCATGTTCATTACTTAGCATCATGTCAACACTTGGATCATCTTCAAATCATCAAGCTAGGCTTGATTCCCTTCTCTCAAGGCTGGTGGAGAACTTTTTTTAGGGTATGCAATATCTGTACTGTTAGGGACAGGTGGTAGGAGAATCCTTCCTTCTTACATGGTTCCATCTCCCTAGGGAACAAATGATTGATTCTTTGGGAAAGGGATTCTTTTCACATCAAAGGAGCACCAATCCCCCTATGGGATTGAGGTTTGGTTAACTTAGTTGATTCCATGCTTTGTTCTTGCTTTATTTTATGTTTTCATCTTGGTTCTTCCAAGAATTTCATAGGGAACATTAGATTTAAGTTTTCTAACACGTTTGACGATGTTTTGTTGATCTTATGTTAGATTGTACAAGTTTGGTGTTCACAATTATATAATAAAATAATATAATATAATATAATATAATATAATATTATATTATAATACATTATAATATTATATAATATTATATTATAATATATTATATTATATAATATTATATTATTATTATATTATATTATATTATAACATTATATATATAATATTATACTATATTATATTATATTATATTATATTATATTATAACATTATATAATATTATGTTATATTATATTATAACATTATATAATATTATCTTATATTATATTATAACATTATATAATATTATATTATATTATATTCATCCTTGACACCCCAGGATGGCATTCTAAATAGAAACAAAGGATGGTTTTCCATGTAATAATATAATATTATACAATATATATATTATATTTTATAATATTATATTATATTATATTGTAATATAATATATTATTATTATATTATATTATAATACAACCCACTCCCTCAATTTGAAATATATTTTTTAATTATCCACTTTAATATCATATTGTCTAATTTTTATTTGTGTGACTAATTATTTAGTTGTGTTTTTTACCCCACAATCAAATTAATCACTTATGATAATCAAATTAGTCATTTATTTAGTCATTTATAGTTGTGTTACAAAAATGAGTAGAATTTAGTCATCTTTAGTTGTTGTGACTAAAAGTTTTAGTCACGTAGTCATTTATTTGACAAATTCTACTAGTGGGGCATATAGCACAACCTAGAAAACAACAACTGGATTTACACCCTATGAGCTAGTATATGGCCAAACAACAGTCCTTCCAATTGATTTTGAGTATAAAACATTAAGAACAACAATAGAACTGGAAATGGATCTCACAAAAGCTCAAAAGGAAAGGTTACACCATTTAAATGGGTTGGATGAAATCAAGATGGATGCCATCCATCACACTAAGATAGTACAATAGAAAAGGACAAAGTGGCATGACCAATATATCAAAACAAAGGAGTTTAATGTAGGGGATTGGGCCTTATTATATGATTCACAGTACAAGGATTTCAAAGGGAAACTTCAATCTAGGTGGTTGGGACTTTATGAGATCAACAAAGTCTTTCCTATCAAAGCAAAGAAGTTGCACACCATAGATGCAGTAAGGTTTTCTCTTCTAGTCAATGGCCACAAGATAAAACTTTATAAGAAACTAGTACAGAAAGAAGATTTTCTCTTCTCTCTATTTCAACAGTATGGACCTCATAATGATCTAAATATAGGTTTAGAAACATAAAGTGATTCCTTAGCAGTATCAGAGATACCAGGTCCTTAGGTGATTCAGAGATTGAGCTACATAGCTCAATCCTTGAGGACACTCAAGATTAATTTCTTATTCTACTACATAGGCACACACAATACAATTATAATGATGTACATAATTTTTTCGGAGAGACTTGTCTTGTATACAATTGTCAACATTCAATAAGGGTCCTATTGTAGCAGGGACCTATAGCATAATAGTTGTCAACATTCTGACGGGACCTAATGTTCAAGGTACCCATAGCAACATCATCCAAAAAAAATTTCAAATCACTTGGCACCACATTAATTGTAGTTCATGTATCCTCACCTCAAAATTCTCACATGTAGTATCCATATTTTTATAATAAATACCTACAGCATGCCTATTTTATTTCCTCCTACCAATTCAAATTTTAAATGTTTGAAATATCACATCACCAACTATTATTGGTCTATTTCATTCATTTCCAAGTTACATATTCCACCTCAACATTCATTCACCTACAATTACTTCTTGTCACATCAAAACATAAGAAAATCAAAAAATTAAAAAACATTCATAAAATCAAAAAACCCAAAAATATTCAAATCATATCAAAATCCAAAAACACTCATAAAAGTAAGAAAAATGTCAAAAGAATGGTTATCTGAACTATGTCATCTTTGAGCTTAAACATAGGCAAAGGTTAATCTTTGATTAGCCCCTGAGACACAAAAGTACAAAAACATTTAAATAACCCAAAAATCCAAAAAAAATAGCCTCGTAACATTTCAAAAACATCAAAAACTACCTCATTTTAAAGAGGGGAAAAATGTAGACACTGAAAAAGTCATGATTGATACTATGCATCTAATTCTGATTAACTAACACCGTTGCTTCCTAGATCACCTCAAATTCACCAATTAATTAAATAATTGACATTATTTAGTTAAATTTATAAAATTTAGCTATTAATCAAATAATTAAATTTATTTATTAATTCATCCTTCCTCTAACTAATTTTCATCTTATTTAATTAAATCCCCTTTTAATCCTCCCATTTGATTAAAATCAATCACATCAAATGTCACAATCTCCTAATTCAATCCAATAATTAATTCTGGATTAATTAATCCTAAATCAGCTTTCTAATCATCATTAATAATTCCTCCAACTTTTAACTCCTCGAGATTTGAATCAACCCATGGTCAACTAACCAGGTTGCACATGAAATTCATTTCTTTTAATTAACTAATTCATCTATTTATCCTCGCAAAGGCATATTCCAAGGAATATTCCTCCCAACCACATCCTCATTTAATTTCCCTCCAAAGGTTTAAAAAACCTATCACATACTCGATAACTTCTCTTACATTTTCAATAAATTCTCTTACATCCTTTCAAATCTCAACCAATTTCATTCAATTCCTCTTACAGCCTTTCAAATCCTCAACCAATTTTATTTATTTCACTTCCATCCTCCTCCACTCACACATTTCCCAAAATGTGCTCCAACTTCCTCCAATAGAATTATGGCACTTGGCACATTCTCATTGGCTCTCATTTTATCCCACATTCACCAATTTCATCCATTCTTCAACCCTTGGCTTCTATAAATAGAGGCATCCTTTTCACAATATGGATCCACAACTTCATGCATTATCATTATAGTCATTTGAGTTCATAGCAATCACCATCTTCATGTTATTTTGAGTTCATGTTCATTACTTAGCATCATGTCAACACTTGGATCATCTTCAAATCATCAAGCTTAGCAATTGGGATTGGGAAAAGGCTTCTTTCCACATCAAAGGAGCACCAATCCCCCAATGGGATTGATTTTTGGTTAACTTAGTTGATTACATGCTTTATTCTTGCTTTATTTTATGTTTTCATCTTTGTTCTTCCAAGAATTTCATAGGGAGCATTATATTTAAGCTTTCTAACACATTTGACAATGTTTTGTTGATCTTGTGTTAGTTTTTTCAGGTTTGGTGTTCACATTTTGGTGCTAGAAGGAGGGCTTGACATCTTAATTTCTTGATTTTTGCTTTATTTTGCCATTTTTTGCAAACACAAGAATGTGATGTCACATTTGTGCATTTGTGAGCCCGTAGAGCATCACTTTTGTCCTGCAGTGTCTCCTTCATTGCGTCATTCCACATCCATGCATCTCTGTCATGCTGCATTTGTTGAAGTGTCGCCTTTGCATACTCTATCTTTTGTCTTACTTTCTATCCACAGAGTGTTGCTTTTGAAACTGCACCACATTCATGCTTTCTACCTTTTGTAGAGTGTTTCTTTTACTTTTACCAAAGCACCACTTATGTTTTTCAATGCTACATTTAACAGTTGTAGAGTGTCGCCTTTGCAAGAAACATGGGAAAATCAAGTTGGAGGCTTAAAATCATTTTTTAATGCTCTTTGTAACAGGTTAGGTCTTCAATTTCTGCATTTTATTTCTTGTTCTAGGACCAACTAGATCAATTTGGGCTTAAAATTAACCTACAACTTAAGCTTTTTCAAAGTTCATTAAATTGAACCTTAGATACTTAGTAGAATTTAAATTTAGGACTAAAATTGAACAAGCAAACTTCATACTTGGTTTTGGTACTTTAAAAGAACTCATTATTGCTTTGAGGATTAAAAGGAACTTGTGTTTTCTTTTTCTTGTAATCATTTTAGCAACTTGTGTCATTCGAATGCGTATGCATTTCTCTCGTGCTTCATAGAAATCTTGAGAATCAAAATCATTTTACTAACATTGGTTGCCTAAAAGATTACATGCACATTTCAAGTTTGGGTTTTAAAATTGAACAAATCATGCTAGTGTGAGAAAGAGACACTATGTGTTCTCCCTCCTTGCACTTTACACGAACTGGGAGGTTGAACTACAAGTGTACTCCCTCACTTTTGTTACCTTTAGAGGGGCCTACCTAAGACCAATTCAAATGTGACTCCAACCAATTTTTCACTTGGGTCAGTATATAAATGGATAATACTAAACTATCAAGTCCTCGTGGTATGTAGGCCTTAGCTGTACAGTGTCTTTCAGAACAAGGTACTACTATAAAAAGTATAAGAGCCCCTAGTAGGATTGATTAAAGCCTTAAGTGGATTTTTAGATGCTTTATAGGTTCCATGTCCCTAATTACCCTAACTAAGAACCAATTTTTATAGAAGCCCAAATCATAAAATACCTGTTGGTACAAGAATGGTAATTCTAAAGCCACTTCACATTTATACTATTCAATTGTAGAAATAGAATAAATCCTTTTAATCTCTAGATTTTAAGGATTTTGAGATTTTGTGGTTCTAAGAAGTGTGTGTCATGGAGGGGAGCCAATGTCACCAAATCTCTAACTATTCACATTGTCTAGTGTTTGGAGAAATCCAAGTGGAGATTCAACAAGTATGGCCATTTCTATCTTGGGGTTGTGCAATATGAGAGTCTGTTAAACACATTGCTTGAAATCTCAAAACTTTGAAACAAACATTCAACAAGGTCATCAAATTTCAAACCCTTTGGAAAAAGAAAATACCTTTGAAAATTCCACATATTACTGCTTGTCCCTATGGATTCTATCCTTAGAGGCTTCTAAATATTTGGGCCTATATCTCAATTTGTTCTCTCTAAAGTCAACCTAGGGAAACTATGGCCTTGATTCTTTGATTTTCACATAATGGACCTTACAGAATGAAGAGGAGCTACAACATAAACATTTAGTTTGGAACTAAAGCAAGACAAGTGTATGTGGTAAATCAATTCATTAATCAAGATTAAAATCAAATTGAACCCCACACATGTGCTTGTCTATCTTTTGGTCATATGATTGTCCATGCAAACATTGGTCTTTTGGTTTGAGCTACTCATAGGGTAAGGTATGTTCTTCAATATATTGGTCTTGTAAACAAAGTTCTTCTTAGGTTCATTTAGGATCAAAACCAACACTTCATCCACCCCAAAAATTTATCATCTCCATCCCACAAACAACTTTTAGAGCT
The DNA here is from genome assembly GCA_007258455.2 of Sequoia sempervirens. Lineage (NCBI taxonomy): Eukaryota > Viridiplantae > Streptophyta > Pinopsida > Cupressales > Cupressaceae > Sequoia > Sequoia sempervirens. Next base: position 616,308,588 of record VDFB02281492.1, on the reverse strand, counting down.
TTGGAAAAAAATAAAAATTCTAGACTTGGGTTAACCCTTATTTCACATCAAAATCACCTTGTTTAGTTGGGAGTGTGAGAATACATCCTTTCTCATACCTCTAGTTAAATTAGCACCCCTTTTAACAAGTTCATCCTAAGGTCACATCCAACATCTTAGGATTCACAAGTTCATTATCCAATCAAAACAATCAAAATAAAAAATTCTAGCATTGATCCAAAGTTCCTAAAAGTTCAACACCCATATCATTCATCCCTTTCATCCTTCATCTCATCATTGGTCCTAAATTCCTTAGAGGTCAACAAGGTCAAAACACAAAAAAAAAACATGGAATATAAACTTGATTCATACATCATGAGTGGTCTAAATCAACTAAACTATCAAAGCCTTACAATTCCAATTGATTATCAAAACTCACATTTATACAATCCATACATGGGATCATTATCTCCTACAAACCTCAATGGTACAACAATTATGAGTATGCCCCATCTAAATTTTGGAACACCTTTCCCTATGGTATATTTAAATATAATTCCAAACCTACAAATCTATCAATCAAACAATCAATGCATGAGTCTTCAACAAAACATTGTTATCCCACCAAATCAATACATGCCAAACATAAATATACCAAGTACAAGTTTACCAAACATGAACATTTTAAATCCACACTTGGTAAACTTTGGGATAGATATGCTTGTGAATCATACAAATGTTGTTCAAAGTCCAAACAATATGTTAACAACTCCATGTATTGATCCAAGTCAAGGTAACACCATGCAAAATCAAAGTTACCTAAATCAAGACAATATGTTTCCAAACCAAGACAATGGTAAATGTCAACCTATAATGTAAAATCTAAACATCATCCCAAATCAGAACATTATCCAAAATCAATTTGTCAATGATCCCATACAAACACCACAAGTATACGTTCCAAATATGCTTGAACAAAACCCAAATCAACTATATCAAGGGTGTCAAGATCAAAATCAAGATCAAATTTTGTGAGATCAAATTGCTATACTTAGAAAATTCATTGATTCAGATCACCAAGAGACATCTCCACTCAAAAATCAATACACTCTTCCATTGGTTAAACCATGTCATCAAAGCATTGAGTTATATCCACAGCCACATCAAGAACAATATCACCAATGTCAAGAGGTTGGATATCAAGATCAACAACAACATCAACAAACCCAATCACCCCATCTTGAAGATTAGTCATCACATCTCCAAGATCAATCACAACTATCCATCAATGAGCAACATGAAGATATTTCTACCTCATCCAACGATAAAATCAACATATATCAAGAGTCACTTTTCAATCATGATCAAAACCACCAAAAATATCCAACAATGATCCAATTCAAGAAATGTTAATATCATTTGATCCTATGGTTGAAAACATTGACAGTCTCTCCACCACAATTGTCAAAAATAATGATCAAGATCTATCCATAAATGAGCACCTTGAAGATGTGTCCACCTCATCCAATGATCAAATCAACATACATTAAGAGTCACTTTTTAGTTATGAATAGAACCCCTCAAACAATTATCTATTTCAAGGAGTGTTAGAATTATTTGATCCTATTGGCATAATCCATGATCCATCGACCAATGATTATGTTGAAAATGTCTTTACATCAACTAATGAGTTAGAGGACATATCTCAAGAATTTATTCCAAAGCATAATCAACATCTTTCACCAAAGTCTAGCAATGGTCCTTTCCAAGATATATTTACATCCTTTGACCTCATGGTTATATATATTGAAGAAATCTTCAACTCAACACTTGATCCAAAATCACTTAAAGATAAAGAGGATATTGAGCCACTTCTAATTCCTAATGACGATATCCAAAAACCCTTTGTAAGCAATCCATCCTTCTAAATGGACCCATGTCAAGAACTTGATCCAAAGCATGTCAAAAGCAATTCCAAAATTAATCAAGATCAAGAATTTGTATCTCCAAGATAGTACAATGATCTAATGAACACTCTCTAATCTATACAAGATGTCGCAAATGATGATCATATCCATATAGCACATATTCCTCCATCTACCCATGAGATTATTACTCCTAATGGACATGTAGATGATCTTCATTCAAAAAAGAGTCTTATACTCTTGATATCATTACCAAGAAACAAGAGTCTCCAACTCTTAACATTTGTACACATGATCAAGATATAAAAAATATAGAGACATATCAGAAATGGGTCATGAAGAAGGCTTCTATAGAAGTTGTGAATCAAAAACATCTTGTGAAGGCATATCAAAAATGAATCATGAGGGAGAATTTTACGTGGACAGTGAATCATCAACACCTCTTGAAGAAGCATTAAAATTTGATATTTCACAAGATCAATCCAAAGATATGAATCAGGAAGCTATCCCACTTATGGAGGATCCTATCACTTATAAACTTGGATCACTTACCTTTTTTAGGGAAAGCTATCTTATCAATGAACAAGCTATCACCTTTGAAGATCCACAATAGAGTAGAGAAGGAGTAGCACCTTGTTTCCAAGGTAAATCATATTCTATTGCAAATAAAACTTTGCAACAAAAGAATTATCAAGGAAGAGGATTAGGCCTACATGAACAAGGTATCCTATAACCGATGCAAATTATTGGAAATCCTAAGCATCAAGGTCTTGGTTATTCGATGATTAAGGGATCTAAACATATCAGTGATACCTCTATAATATTGGGGGAAATTTTATCTAGTGCAAGCATCAACATAGGGAACATGAAGAGTCCTTATGGTGAAATCAATGTCAATACTACAACCAACCATGTCACAAATCTTCATCCACCCATCACCCCATCCACAAATTGGGACCAACATCAAAAGAAGGATATGAATCAAAGCAAGAAGAAAATCAACAAATGAAAAGAAGTAGCGAACTATGAAAAAAAAATCAAATACAAATGGATACCAAATAATACAAAGAAAGATTGTCCCTATCAAACTACATTAGTCAAAGAAATTATGGGGAAAAATAAGAAAGGGAAAAGTATCCATCAAAGATATCCACAAAGGAAATAGTAGACTTCTCAGGCAACATACAAAGTATATTAAGCAATTGGTCCTAATTCTAACACACTTTCGTATCCACTCATCCTTGCTCATCTTCCCAAGTTTGGAGAGTCAAAGATTCCAAACTATCAACCAATCCATCTCTTATTCTTAAACACACAACACCATCCACACCTCCATGCATGATATCCAATTCTCACATTGACCATGTATTGGAAACAACCCTTCATCATAAGGATTCAGAAGGCACTCTATTGTGATGTGTACACAAAGAAAAAGTTAACTCCAGTATCAACAAAGTAGATCAACAATCTCAAAAGTTGTATTCAAGTGCACAAATCTTGGAAAAGTAGCTTCTTCAAGCAGGTTCTTGATGGTGCATTATGATAGAAGCATCTACACTGACACCACTAGGTGGTTCAGCATGAACTTAAAATCTCTCAAAAAAAACCAAAAAATCATCAAAACCACTATGGTGGCACTTTGGACAAGTATAATGATGAAAACCTAGAAAATAGGTGTCGTGTAGAATCAAGCATCTGCATGCACTAATTCAGGTGAAATTATCTTATCTCATCCATCAAAAATCCAGCATTCCATCCATCTTATCCATAATAAATCCATACATTCATGAACTATTTATCCAACCCATTTCCATCTATCTACATTATCTTGATCTTGATAAAGTTTGGTGTACACTTTACACTTGCTTATGGTAAAAATCTTGACATGAGTCATTTCCATTGATTTTATCCTACCTAGCATTATCTAAGCCATGAAGCATTATCCAAATGAGTATTCTTTATTCGAACACCTTATCTTATCACAAGATAATCCATATCCCTCCATCCATACATCTATCCAAACATCCACCCATGGCATTCCATACATTGCTAGAAACTAGGGGTAGCTATTTACATCTTGCTTTGGAAATAAATCTTGATCTGTATCTTCAAACTTATGTGGTGATCCAAACATTGGCAAATGTAATATCAAATTGGTCAAAACACTTGTAAGAAAAAAATACAAATCACTAGCCCATGGCACATTTTGACAAGATGTTTCTTAACAAGCTTTATCTTTCATCAAACATCAATCCAAACAATCAATATCAGTTGCATATAATTTATGCTTCAACATCACATCAAATCATTCAAAACAAATTTTGTTCCAAACTAAGCTTCAAAATCTTTATCAATCAAATCCAATCAATCCATCATCATCTTGGGATATCCTTTCCAATCCTTGTGTTTCTTAACGATATCCTTGCATGGTTGTGTATCCTAAACAATTTTATCATCATCAATCTTGATCAATCAAATCCAATCAATCCATCATCATCTAGGGATATCCTTCCTAATCCTTGTATTGCTTAACACTATCCTTGTATTTTTTGTATATTCTCAACAATGTTGTCATCATCAATCCATCAATCCGATCAATCAACCCTAGCTTTTTTTTCAACAAAATCCCAAAATAAATCATTGATATCATCATGCATGTCCATATCCAAATCGTTAAAACATCAAAAAATCAAAAAATCAAAAAACTCAAAAACATTCAAATCATATCAAAATCCAAAAATACTCATAAAAGTCAGAAAAATGTCAAAAAAATGGTTATCTAACCTATGTCGTCTCTGAGTTTAAACGTAGGAAATGCTAATCTTTGATCATCCCTTGAGACACAAAAACATGAAAAATTTTAAATAACGAAAAAAAAAAATAGCCTCATAACATTTCAAAAACATCAAAAACATCCAAATATTTGAAAAAATCCATCCATCTCATTTTTCTTCACCTGCAATAATCAATCATCCATAATAAATCAACCATCACCTTCATCCTTTGGAAATAAAAATAGAAACAACCACAACAATCAAAAAAAGCAAGCTTCAAACACAAAATCAAAATTGAAACAACAAACTTTTAAATGCAAAATCAAATTCTTGATCTTTTTAGCAAACATGTCAATCAAACCTTATATCCATAGCATTTCAAACAACCTATCAACTGTCCACCATCCACTAACATTTCCTAGGATGCATCCTTCCTATAGTGGGAATTATCTTTGGCAATCACTTTGGATACTTATCCTAAACAAAACAACTTGCCATCATCCACTAACATGTCCTAGGATGCATCCTTCCTACAATGGGCATTATCTTTGGAAAACACTTTGGATACTTATCCTAAACAAAACAACTTGCCACCATCCACTAACATGTCCTAGGATGTATCCTTCCTACAATGGGAATTATCTTTATGATGCAAGAGCATCCAGTGGTGTAAGGGCAATCTTGCATCACCCAAAAATAGTTAAATTTCAAGTTTCTCAATTTTTAGATGTTTTTACATTTTTGGATACCCTTTTTTTCATAATCAAATTCCCAATTTATGGTTTTTATTTTCTATTCCTGGGTTGAAAGATATTATAGTTTTAGTTTCCCAGATTTGCACCTAAAAATCTTCTGAGTTAGATTTGAGGCACTTAGAGTTCCCAGATCAACCCCAAAACTTGTTGAAATTAGTGTAGAAAATTTTTAGTGCATTATTGACTTCAAGACCTTTCCAACAGTTCAAACGGTTTGTGAATCGGAGTCCTGGATCAAAAGTTATGGCCCTGGGAAGTTGGCGCACTTTCTAGAAGATACAATTGCAAATGTTCTTTTGAAATTTGAACTTCAAATTGTAATTTTTCAGCGCCAAACCACCTAAACTCAAATTTGAATGTTGTTTTGGCTCCAAACTAAAGAGGAGCTCTATTTGTGGGCATGGTTTCTAATTTTTGGGTAACTTTTTGGGGGACAAGCTCGCATATTGTGAAAGGGTGATACTGTAGCTTTCTGTAACTTGCATGTGTTGTAGAACTTGGGGATTTGAGATCCTCTACATGTAAGAAGCTCCATTTTCTGAATAATAAAATTATTCTCTTGTTTGTGGGTTATTTTCTAAGTCTCGGGTTGCGCCCTCATCACTTTAGAAAACACTTTAGATACTTATCCTAAACAAAACACATCCCCTTGGCTAGACGTATGAAGAACATTGGCTTGTTTTTTCACTTGATCTTTTCTTTGATTTATCTTATTACACTCATTCCAATGGCCTCTTGATGATGTCTATCAAAATGATTTAGAGAAAAATGAATGGGGAATTGATCATTATCTTTCATTTGTTGTGCTTGTTGGATGGTCTTGTAATATAACTTGGTGAATACTTACTTTGTTAGGTATGTATGGAAGGTATTTTGGGAAACTTGTTGACTATTGTATTCATAGGTTATACCTTTCTGTGTTTTGGTATGAAATGTTTGAAACTTTTGAAGTGCATCCTAGCAAAGTTTTTGTATGTTAGGTGTGAACAAGAATACTCCTATCTATTTGTTGAGTCAAATTCCATGGAACTAGATACCCTGCCATCCTGGTTGTCTATACTTTGATGCATCGTATCTATGTGTTTTATCAAACATAAGGAAATTTGTGTCGTTTGTATCCCAAACCCCTAGATAAGAAAATCATCATCACTCATCACCATATCTAATAAAGTCTTCACGACTCATGGACTTTTTGTACTTTTGCATCTTCTTAGAATCAAGGGTCCATCCATTTTATTCTTCTACTTATATCCATCTCATTCTTTGCATTCTTATATCTCTACTAACATTTATATACAAGTATCAAATTAGTGTGTTATATCAAAATATATGCGTGGCTACCCATGGTCACTAACTCTCTATACATCATCAAATCTATCTACATCAGACATCTGAGCTTTCTAATCATCTTTGAGTTGAACTGATATTAAATTTTTATCATGAACTCGACCAAATTTTGCAGTTTTCGCCCGATCTCTCGAGGGGGCAGTGTACTAGCATAATTTCCTCCATGGGGGTAGCAATGGAGCATCCGAAAAATCAAGATTTTTTTGAATTTTTTTCTTGGTGATGTTATTCTTTGAACTGATACAACAGGTACCTTGCTTCTAAGAATGGGGAAACATAGACACCAAAAAAGTTATGATTGATACTATGCATCTGATTCTAATCAACTAACACTATTTCTTCCTAAGTCACCTCAAATTCACCAATTAATTAAATAATCAACATTATTTAGTTAAATTCAACTATTAATCAAATAATTAAATTTATTGATTAATTCATCCTTCTAACTAATTTTCATCTTCTTTAATTAAATCCCCTTTTAATCCTCTCATTTGATTAAAATCAATCACATCCAATGTCACAATCTCCCAATTCATTCCAATTAATTAATTATGGATTAATTAATCCTAAATTATCTTTCTAATCATCATTAATAATTCCTCCAGCTTTTAACTCCTCAAGAGTTAAATCAACCCATGGTCAACTAACCAACTTGCACATCAAATAAATTTCTTTTAATTAACTATTTCCTCTATTTATCCTCAAAAAGGCATATTAGAAGGAATATTCCTCCCAACCACCTCCTCATTCAATTTCCCTCCAAAGGTTTCAAAAACATATCACATCCTCAATAACTTCTCTTACATCCTCTCAAATCTCAACCAATTTCATTCAATTCCTCTTACAGTCTTTCAAATCCTCAACCAATTTCATTTATTTCTCTTCCATCCTCCTCCACTCACACATTTTCCAAAATGTGCTCAAGCTTCCTCCAATAGAATTGTGACACTTGGCGCATTCTCATTGGCTCTCATTTTATCCCACATTCACCAATTTCATCCATTCTACAACCCTTGGCTTCTATAAATAGAGGCATCTTTTTCATAATATGGATCCAAAGCTTCATGCATTATCATTATAGCCATTTGAGTTCATAGCAATCACCATCTTCATGTTATTTTGAATTCATGTTCATTACTTAGAATCATGTCAACACTTGGATCATTTTCAAATCATCAAGCTAGGCTTGATTCCCTTCTCTCAAGGCTGGTGGAGAACTTTTTTCAGGTTATGCAATATCTTTGTTGTTAGGGACAGGTGGCAGGAGAATCCTTCCTTCTTAGGTGGTTCCATCTCCCCATGGAACAAATGATTGATTCTTTGGGAAAGGGCTTCTTTCCACATCAAAGGAGCACCAATCCCCCTATGGGATAGAGGTTTGGTTAACTTAGCTGATTACATGCTTTGTTCTTGCTTTATTTTATGTTTTCATCTTTGTTCTTCCAAGAATTTCATAGGGAACATTAGATTTAAGCTTTCTAACATGTTTGACAATGTTTTGTTGATCTTATATTAGTTTGTGCAGGTTTGGTGTTCACAATTATATAATATAGTATAATATAATGCATTATAATATTATATAATATAATATTATAATATATTATAATATTATATAATATAATATTATAATATATTATAATATTATATTATATAATATTATAATATATTATATATTATAATACTATAATGTTATTATATTATATTATATTATAACATTATATTTAATATAATATAATATAATATTATATTATATTATATAATATTATAATATTATATAATATTATAATATTATATAATATTATAATATTATATAATATTATATATATTATATAATATTATAATATTATATAATATTATAATATATATTATAATATTATATAATAATAATAATAATGTATTATATTATATTTGCCATTGACACCCCAAGATGGCATTCCATATAAACAAAGGATGACTTCCCATCTAATAATATAATATTATATAATATATATTATATATATTATATTATAATATATTATATATATTATATTATAATATATTATATATATTATATAATATAATATAATATATAATATAATATAATATAATATAATATAATATAATATTGTATTATATAATATTATAATATATTAAATATAATGTTATAATATAATATAATATAATACAATATTATATTATATTATAACATTATATTTAATCTATTATAATATTATAATGTTATTATATTATATTATATTATATTATATTATATTATATTATATTATATTATATTATATTATAGTATAGTATAGTATAGTATAGTATAGTATAACATTATATTTAATATAATATAATATTATATTATATTATAACATTATATTTAATATAATATTATATATATTATATTATAACATTATATTTAATATAATATTATATTATATTATATTATAACATTATATTTAATATAATATAATATAATATTATCACATTATATTTAATATAATATAATATTATATTATATTATATAATATATAATATTATAATATTATAATATTATAATATTATAATATTATAATATTATAATATTATAATATAATATAATATATTATAATATTATAATATAATATAAATATTATATTATAATATATATTATATTATAATATAATATAAATATTATATTATAATATAATATAAATATTATATTATATTTGCCATTGACACACCCAAGATGGCATTCCAAATAGAAACAAAGGATGGCTTTCCATATAATAATATAATATTATACAATATATATATTATAATATATTATATATATTATATTATATAATATCGTATTATATTATAATATATTATTATTATATTGTAATATATTATATTATTATTATATTGTAATATATTATATTATTATTATTTTATATTATAATACAACCCACTCCCTCAATTTGAAATATATTTTTTAATTATCCACTTTAATATCATATTGTCTAATTTTTATTTGTGTGACTAATTATTTAGTTGTGTTTTTTACCCCACAATCAAATTAGTCACTTATGATGATCAAATTAGTCATTTATAGTTGTGTTACAAAAATGAGTAGAATTTAGTCATCTTTAGTTGTTGTGACTAAAAGTTTTAGTCGCGTAGTTCCTTTATTTGACAAATTCTACTAGTGGGGCATATAGAACAACCTAGAAAATAACAACTGGATTTACACCCTATGAGCTAGTATATGGCCAAACAACAGTCCTTCCAATTGAGTTTGAGTATAAAACATTAAGAACAACAATAGAACTGGAAATGGATCTCACAATAGCTCAAAAGGAAAGGTTACACCATTTAAATGAGTTGGATGAAATTAAGATGGAGGCCATCCATCACACTAATATAGTACAATAGCAAAGGGCAAAGTGGCATGACCAATATATCAAAAAAAAGGAGTTTAATGTAGGGGATTGGGCCTTATTATATGATTCACGGTACAAGGATTTCAAAGGGAAACTTCAATCTAGGTGGTTGGGACCTTATGAGATCAATAAATTCTTTCCTAATAGAGCAATGAAGTTGCACACCATAGATGCAATAAGGTTTTCCCTTCTGGTCAATGGCCACAGGCTAAAACTTTATAAGAAACTAGTACAGAAAGAAGATTTTCTCTTCTCTCTATTTCAACAGTATGGACCCCACAGTAAAAAACATAGAGTGATTCCTTAGCAGCAGTAGAGATACCAGGTCCTTTAGGTGATTCAGAGATTGAGCTACATAGCTCAATCCTTGAGAACACTTAAGATTAATTTCTTATTCTACTACACATGCACACACAATACAGTTATAATGATGTACATAATTTTTCTGGAGAGCCCTGTCTTGTATACAATTGTCAACATTCAATAAGGGTCCTATTGCAGTAGGGACCTATAGAATAATAGTTGTCAACATTCTGGTGGGACCTGATGCCAAAGATACCCATAGTACCATCAACCAGAAAAAATTTCAAATCACTTGGCACCTCATTAATTGTAGTTCATGTATCCTCTCCTCAAAATTCTCACATGTAGTATCCATCTTTTCATAATAAGTACCTACAGTATGCCTATTTTATTTCCTCCTTTCAATTCAAATTTTAAACATTTGAAATATCACATCACCAACTATTATTGGTCTATTTCATTCATTGCCAAGTTAATCTGCCACCTCAACATTCATTCACCTACAATTACTTCCTGTCACATCAAATCATTTTATGGATGCATTTGAATTATCTCACACATGTGGCATTAAGTTAGTCACCTCCAACATGTACGCAAGGCGCACTATCATAATTATCATAGATTTTTTAACACTTTCATTGTCTTTCATATTAAATTAAGCATGCAATATATTAATTTAACACTATCCTCTATCCACATTTGCATAGCCTGCACGCATAGTGGAGTCTTCCCTAGGGGTACCCCGCAGTCCCCCTCTACCCCCTGACACGAACCACACCTTATCTCATGTGAACTCATATCCCTCGAGAGACACTCCTAGAGGGTCCGGTCCTTTGATTGTGGATCTTTCAGTGCCACCCATGTCTTGGGATGAAGTCTCGATGGTCGTGATTCTTCCTGGAACTAAAGAGTGGAAGGATATTCTAACCAATGGTAAACTGAGCTCAAACCCTCCTCCTCAAGAAGAAGAATTTATTGCGTTGAGAATTAATTTATGGAAAACACAATTTGGCTTTATGTCCCTAGAAGCCAGGGTTTGACCCTACTATGGATCTTAATAAGTCAGCTTTGGTTTGGATACACCTGCCTGATTTACCTTTAGAATATTGGGATGAATCAATCTTCAAATGCATTGGTGATTCCTTGGGATGCTTCATTACTCCTGACTCCATCACCAAATCGAAGCCCAGGTTAGTTTTTTCCCACTTTTGTGTGAACATTAGTGTGAATAAGTCACTTCCTAACTCTATTAAGTTTTTATCTAAGTTTGGTACCTAGGTCTAGCCTATGTGTTATGAAAATGTTGTGGTCTACTGTCAGAAGTGTGCCAAACCTGGGCACCTTATTTCTTATTATTAGTCCTCCTTCAATAAGGAGCCTAACCTGGGACATTTTGGTGCTACTACTAACTCTCCCCCTGAAATTGATGACTAGATCAGTGGTGTTCTAGAAAAACCTACCTCGTTAGACTTACATGATCTCCCTAACTCTAGTGTTCCTATTCTTGGGTTAGAGTCTATTATAGATCCAACATCAAGTCTTGCTAATCTTTCCCTAACTGAGAATATGGTAGGTGATAAGGTGTTGGAGATAGAAAATCCATCCTCTAGCCCAACTCCTTGGGGTGATGAGCTTGTTGGCAATGCCCAGTTGGAGGTGGCTTCAGCGGGGACTAGTGAGAATGTGGGGAAAGAGGGAAAAATCTGGGAGGATATGGGTAATGGAGATGTGACATCTTTCAACTCAGAGGATTCAAATCTGGAGAATGTTGCTAGTGAGGATAATTGGATAACCCCAAAGAAAAGAGGAAGGAAGAAAAAGGCAGATGTGGGTGGCGAGTCTAAGCCTAGAAGGCCAAGTCAGAGATTTACGAGATTAAGAGAAACCACAAATGATATTGCCATGGGTAAACAGAGGACATTGGATGTCTCCTCCAAGAAAGGTCCAAAATGAAGGTCATGTCATGGAATGTGTGAGGGTTGAATAGCTCACATAAGCAACTTGCTTTAAAAAATTATGTTTTAGTATTATAAGAAAACAAGATGAAAAAAACTAATTTTGATAATGTTGCTAAGTACTTATCGCCAGGGGCCACTTACTCCTATAGTGATGTCAAAGGGGCTTCGGGGTGTCTTGTTGTGCTTTGGAACCCTTCTAGATTTAATGGCTCTAAACTATTCTACTACCGGAGTAGTGTTGGTGTTTCTTTTACCTACCCGGGCGGCTCCCAGTCACTTATCATTGTTTATGCGCCCAACTAAAGGAATGCTAGATATGTTCTATGGCAAGCTCTTTCTGACTGGATTAAAAATAGTAGTTGTCACTAGTAGCTAATAGCTAGGGATTTCAACTCCCCCTTATTTCCCTTAGAGAAAAGCGATGGTCTAGTTGATTATTCTAACAAAATGGTAGATTTGGCAAACTTTTTGAGTTATATAGGCCTGATTGACATAGACTTATCGAGCCAAGCTTTTACTTGGACCAACAAATGTATGGGGGAGGATTTGATTCAAGTTACATTGGATAGATTCCTTTGTTCTAGTAACTCGAGGTCTGCTTAGTGCCACTCTTTGGGCTCTGCCTAGGGTGGTTTTTTATCACACTCCACTACTACTGACCTCATGTGACTAGTCTGTTGTTGGACCATTCCCTTTCCAGGTTGAAATTATGTGGAATTCCTACCCTAATTTCAAAAAAAAAATTGTTGAATGGTGGAATATTCTTGTTTGTGGTTCTCCCATGTTCAGAATATTTTTTAAACTCAAACACATTAAATGTATGGTGAAAGGTGGGAACAAGAGGGTTTTTGGGGATCTTTTCTAGGAGAAAAAAAATTATTAGGGATAAATTGAAATTGGTTCAAAAGAAAATGGAGGAAGGAGATGTTAGTCTTCCTACTTACAACCAGGAGAAGGAGAATAGAAGGAAGTGGGAACAAATTCTTAAGAAAGAGGAGATTTTCTGGAAGAAGAAATCCAAGGCCCAATGGTTGAAAGAAGGTGACAAGAACACCTCTTTCTTTCATATTTCTACTATTAAACATAAGAAAAGGAATCAAATAACCAAGTTACACAATGCTCAAGGAGAATTTTTCAATTCACCCTCCTTGATTGGTTTCATGGTTGTGGATTACTTTCAAAAGGCTTATGTAGCTCTTGATGAGGCTCCTAACCCAACTCTTGCTAGGCTACTACTTGACCCGCTTCTGACTATTATATCACAGATTAATGATCTTGGGATCCTCAGTATTGTCACTCCTGAGGAGGTCAAGTTGGCTAATTTTAGCATGGGGGCCTTCAAAGCTCTAGTCCATGATGGTTTCTTTCCAACTTTCTTTCAGATCTTCTGGGAGATTGTTGGTGAGGACCTTGTCCTAATTGCTCGTGATTTCTTCAAATCTGGTAAGATTCTTAAGCAACTAAATCACACCATAAATTTAATTCCCAAGGTTGTTGATCCTCAATCTATGGTTGAATTTTGCCCCATTAGTCTGTGCAATACTTTTAATAAAATCCTCTCTAAAATTTTGGTGAACCACATCAAACCACTCCTTGATAAAATAATCAGCCCAACTCAAAAAGGGTTTTTCTTGTCGACATATCCTTGATGCTACCATAACCACACATGAATTACTCCACTCCATGGATAGATGCAACTATGCTGATATGGCCCTTAAATTAGACATTTCTAAGGCCTATGATAAGGTGATCTGGAATTTTGTCCCTAAAGTCCTAGCTAAGTTTGAGTTTAACTAATCTGTGATCAATCTTATAATGGAATGTGTTACTACGGTTAAGTACTCTATTTTGGTAAATGGGTCTCCCTTTGGGTTTTTTCCTACTGGATAGGTATCAGACAAGGAGACCCCCTTTCACCCTATTTATTTATAATGATTACAGATGTCCTAAGTAGGAATTTCTTTAATATGTTGTTTGAAGGGTCCATAAAGGAAATTAAGGCTACCTCTTCCTTAGAGCTGACTATGATCCAACAATTTGTGGATGATACCTTTATTTTTGGGAAAGCCTCTTTAATTAAAGCCAAAAAATGGAAAAATTGTCTCAACAACTATGCTGCTTGTTTTGGGAAATGCATTAACTATAATAAAAGCATGATTTACTTCTTAAACAACACTCCTAACCTAAAAATTCAAGTGATTGTTGTCCTAGGCTATTTGAGTGGTTCTCTTCAGTTTATCTTGGGTTATCCCTTACTGTCAAGGAAGTCACTCTTGATTTTTGGAATTCTATACTAGAAAGGATCCAAAGGAAACTAGTTGGGTGGAAAGGCTCCTTACTTAGCCATGCTAGTTAGTTATAGCTCCTATCTACTATTCTTCAAGGTATCCCTATCTATTTTCTATCCATTTTCAAGATTCCTAGATATATTGCTGAGAAATTTCAGAAAATTCAAAGGACTTTCCTTTGGTCGGGGACCGAGGGAAAAAAAATTGCTCTAGTTAAATAGGACAAGGTTTACCAACCTAAAAGTTGTGGTGGGCTTGGGATTAGGACTATTTCTAATACCAATAAAGCTTTAATGGCCAAAGTGGGTTGGGACCATCTATGGGATAGGAAGGATTGGTGTAAGATCATGAATGCTAAGTACCTTAATAACAGACATTTGATTGACTGTCTATCAAAGGCTCACCCTTTGGGGTCCTTGGTTTGAAAGTGTATATGAAGTCTACAGGATCTTTTGAGAAATGAGATCAAATGGAAAATTGGAAATGGTAATAAAATCATATTCTGGGAGGACACCTGGTTACTTAACATTCCCCTAGAAAACTCTAAATTCAGGAATCTTATGAGATTGGCTCAACAATTCTTTGGTATTTATATTAGTGATTACCTCCTAGGGCATCTAGGTGTTAGAAAATTGAATGACTTAAGCCTTTGCTGCCCCTAATTTGTGCCTCCTTTCCAAGACCTTGCGAGAATTTATCTCCTTCACCAAGCTTCTTACAACTTGTAGGGGGGATGAATTCTTCTGGACTTATGATAAACAGGGTGATCTTTCAGTTAAATTGGCTTAGAATCTACTTACGGACCAAGGTGTTGTCCTCAACCTATGGAAGAAGGTTTGGAATCCACACATGATCCTAAAAGTTAATTTCTTTTGGTAGACTGCCTACCATAACAAGATTCTTACTCAAGAAAATCTGAGGAAAAGGAGATTCCAGATCCCCAATAGATGTTTTTATGAAATGCAGTGAAGAATTGATGGACCACCTATTCTTAAACTACCCGTTTTTTGTGGAGGTGTGGGAGTTGGCTTTAGGAATATTGGGGATTCAATGGATTATGTGTAGGGATATCACATCATTTATCTTGAGCTAGTCTAGACCCTTTATCCACCATTTACCTAGTGAAATTTGGAACCAAGTCCCTCCTATTATATGTTGGTGTTTATGGAAAGAGAGAAACAATAGGATCTTCAAGAACATTGAGATGAGTCTGAAAGATGTATTTGATATTGGGTCTTGGATCATTGCAGAAAATATCTCACTTTTCAAAGGGAAAAGCCTAGAAAAAGGTCTGACTGAGGTGGAAATAAGCATGGCCAAAGCTTGGCACCAGAACCTAGATGCTAACTCTTATGACAACTCCAGATCCCTGGCTCGGAGTGTCACTATTTGGAAACCTCCTGACAAGGGATGGTATAAACTAAATTTTGATGGGGCTACTAAAGGCAACCCGGGCAGAGCTAGTATAGGAGGTGTGATTAGGGATTACAAAGGAAATTATGTGGCCGGTTACTCTGGGGGGATTGGTGTTCATTCTTCTATGATTGCAAAAGCTAGAGTGTTGTTGAAGGGCTTACAATTGGTTGTCTCCATGGGGATTGAGAACCTTCATATTGAAGGAGACTCTAAGTCTATTATTGATGTTGCTAACTTTGATAGATTGTTGGGGTGGAGTACTAAAGATATTCTTCTAGACATTAGGCTCTTCATGTCAAAGTTAAAATTCAAAGTTACCACCCATATTTATAGGGAGGGAAACCAAGTGGTTGATGCCATAGCCAATTTTGGCACACACTAGAAATTATCCAAATGTTGGCATTCTTTAGGGAACCTACCTCCTATCATTCAAGTTTTAATATTGAAGGAACAAAGCCCTTATTTGACCCATGATGATAACTAATCAAGCACCTTGCTGGATTTTTTGGGGGGTTCACATGCTTGTCTATTGGGCTATGTAGATAAGTTTTATTGATGAGATGGAAAACAAGTGGCATAATTCAAACTATGGGATGGAGCTAATTTTGAAAAGGGAAATCATGAGATGTTGCTACAAGTACTTGATGATTAAAACTAAGTTGGATCGTACCTTACGTAATCTCCTTTTGGGGATCTTATTAAGCTATCGTATTTCCAAAAAAAAAAATATTTTGATTTTGATGTGACTAATAATTATGAGATCAAGCTCCTTATTGGCCCTATATTTCTTGCTATTTTGTCTCCATGTCTGAAAGCTAACCTTTTTGGTTTTACTAAATTTGGCCTACTCCTGAAAGCTAACCTTTTAGGTGTTTCTGATTTTGGTTCCGTGGCCATCTTTCCTAGGTTTCTATTCATCTTTTGCATGGAAGGAAAACCATCCTTTCCTTTCATGTCCTACTTAATTAGCCGATTATGTGTGGAGATCCTCATTTATGATTCCACTAAGATTTCTTTTTGGAAATTACATACTCATGCATACAACCTAATCTTTGCCTTGATTATCAAAGATTGTCGCTTCTGGCTTAAACTCCTTAATGTGTGGGTGATTTTTCACCTTTCTATTATCTCTAACCTTTTATTTTCTCAAGGTTCATGGTTATCCTATGTCCAAAGTGACATTATGGGCTATGATAGGGTACGAACTAAGTTAGATAACTGTAATGAATTTCACAAAGATCTGCTTGTTTGGCACATTTGTGTCGAAGGTGGTCTTGCTCCTCTAATGGAGAGACTAGTGGGCCATGACCCTAATCTATCTACTCAGTTTGTCAACTCATGGAAAGATTGTTGTGTGAATTTGGGTGGAATTTCCTTTAGTGTGGATGAGGAAGTGATTGCATAGGCTACGAGGCTCCATTGTACTGGTATGAAGCATCTAAAGCACACTAAAACTCAGGACAATGAAAGTATGAACAATTTTTTTGTGGGGAATGAGGCATCAGTGCGCAACCAGTTAGGTTTTGATCAGGAGGCTCTCCCTCAGTCGTGGAACTAGGTGTGCCTTTCCTTAATGAAGTATGTAACTCTGGAAGGTAGATACAAAACCTATTACTTCTACCATTTCCCTCTTTTGAATCACCTTAGGCATAAAGTTTTGTTAAGCTTTCCTTTTTTCTTGCTTATGGACTTGAAAGTTTTGTTGAAAAATGTGTTGAGGTTGTTGGTCAGAATCCTAATGACCCTCTTCCCATGCCACTCCACCAAGGCCTCATTTTGAGGCTCTACCACTTCTATCTTGCTTTATGTCTACCAAAACCCATATCGATTAGCTGCATTAAAGAGAGTGAGTCTCCCACTATGACCAATTTATCTTCAGCCGAATCCAAAGGCCCTCTTAGGAAAAACCACTCGGTCCCTACTAACAAGCATAAACCAAAATCCACTACTAAAAATCTTAAGGGGAATGAGGGAGTGGCCCAAACTAGTGTGGAGGCTATTCTTTGTGATCTCAAACCAACCCCTACCAAGACTACCAACAAGCTCGCCCTAAAAAAGAAAGGCAAGGAGGAAGGTAAGAGCTTGAAGGAGCCTCTGAGAAAAGAAAAAAATGTGGTGAGAAAGGAATTTATGGGGGATATGGTGGTTGTAGAGATGGT
Organism: Sequoia sempervirens; assembly: GCA_007258455.2. NCBI lineage: Eukaryota > Viridiplantae > Streptophyta > Pinopsida > Cupressales > Cupressaceae > Sequoia > Sequoia sempervirens. The sequence continues at coordinate 616,290,301 of VDFB02281492.1, read as the reverse complement.
GGTTATTAGTTGTGATGCAATCATTTGGCCCTTTGGTAGGCTAGCCAAGAATAGGAAAAAAGTGTAGGTTCAAGATTTGGATACAGAAGAGGAGCAATCAGACAACAAAGATAGCAAGATTGAAGAGGAGTCTAAGAGAGAGGAGGAGGAGCTTGCTAGAGGTCCCAACTCCATTCCTGACATGGGAAAAGTTCAAAAGGAGGTTTTGGCCTCTTAGTCTTTGGAACCGCTAGATGTTGAGCATGTTGATATCAGAAAGACTACGGTTGGAGGAGAGGAGCTTTGTGTGCTAAAGGAAAGATTGGATAAATTGGAAAAAAAAAATTATTGTTTGAACCACTTCACCGTTAAGCTAGTCCACTGTTTCACTAGTAATGAAGGATGAGATGGACATGAAAAGGATTGAAGACCATTAGGAATGGATCAGAGATGATGTTTTTAATCTCCTGTCTAAGAACTAGGAAGATGCCAGTTAGTCTGTTATTGGTCTGTTGTTTGTCTGTTTGTTGTTGGTCTGTGGTTTTTGTTTTTCGGCTTAGTGTTTTTTATGCTTTTTTGGTCTTGAACTTTGTTGGCCCTTGCGGCTCTTTGTGAAGGGTACAACACCTTGTAAATTCTACTTACCTAATCAAAAACATTAATTTCCATACTTTCTAATCATACCCTTGCCTATCACAAGTTGAAGTGAGGTCACTTCAACCCTTAAGTTGGGGGAAGGGTACAATTCAACCAATTTTTTTTATTTTTCCACCTAAATCCAAATGTAATAGATAGATATGACATGCAAAACCCTCCTAAAATTACACCTACTTTTTGCTGATACATTCAATCGCTAATTCCCTAATCCCACGGACTTGAGCAAAGTTAAATCCAAAACCCATTTTTGAGCTTCATTAAGCTGATACCAAGAAGGGGAGTTGTAGTTACAATATAATGGTAGTAGAAGTGCATGAGGAAACAACATAATAAGAGAAGGGTTTAAAGGTGGTGAAATGGAATTGAGTTGAATTTTCAAGTTTAACACATTGAGCAGAAGTAAAAGAGATTTATAGTGGGAGGTGATGTTATAAGAAGAGAGTCATCGGCTCGCAAGAAAATACTAGAAGATGTAGTGGTATTACCTATCTTCACAAGAGTGTGTTGGCTCGATTATTTCTTGAAACTAAAAAAAATTGATAATTATATAGCAAGAAGGTTTGTAGCCACATTGGAGCATGATGAAACAATGGTAAAAGGGTTATCAGTGGATGCATCTAAAGTTGCCATAGCACAAGTTTCTAGGTTACCTAGAATTGGAACAAAGTTTCTAGTACATGTAGATGTAGTGGCAACAAGAGAGGAATTCTGTGAGCGAGGGGAGAATTTGGATTCATTGTCACAAGGTACAAAGAGGATCTCTCTTCCATGGTTTTGGGCTGATTTGTCTTCCTATATCATTAGATATCTTACCTGTGATGGTAGACAAAATCTTTTGTATACTATACATTTTAAATTTCTTATAAGTCACCTTCACCATAATAGGCTAGTAAATATGCCAAATTTTCTTTATAACATGTTGAAAAGAATGGCATCAGAGTATGATAGGAAACAAAGTGACATAGCCTTATCACACCACTATTTGATTTCCCTATTAGTGAACAAAATCTTGAGAATTCAATACCCATTGATATACTAGGAATATTTTAAGAAATGTGAAGATATTAATAGTTTACTTGAGGCAACTATAGTACCTGAAACTTTAGTCCACAATTTGAACCTGTAAGAGAAATTTATCATGTCTCACCTACAACTTCACCTACCCATAGCCAAGGTAAGAATGAGAATCACAATGTGCCAGAGTCTAGGTCATGAGTAGTGGAAGAAGAGGCAGTACATCCAAAACATCCACACCTTCTAAAATAGAAAAGAAAAAGAAGGATTTTCAAAAGAAAAAGAAGGATGTTGAAAAGGAGACACCTACACCTAGGAATTTAGGCAGATTAAAGAAACAAGGTGTCATGAGGGGAAGTGTGGAAAAACCTGTAGAAGAGGAAAGGGCCAAGAACAACACAAGGAAGATGTCATGTTAGTAGAGACAGATTATGAAGGGAAGGGAAATATCTATGAAAATGTACATGCACCTTTGAAGAGGAAGAGATATGTGTCTAATTTTGATTTAGAATCAGAAGATGTGTTTGTTGCCAAGAAAACATAAAAGAAAACCCTAGATAGTCCTACTTATGAAGACTATACAGGGGGGTAATGAGCAGTTTATGGAAACAAAAGAAATGTTTATAGAAGATAGAGATGTCAGGAAAGAGCATCAGGAAGCTTTGGATAGAATAAAAAATTAGGAAGAGTTAGTACAAAGCTATGAAAAGAAATACAAGCAAAGTGAAACAAAAATACAAGAATTGGAAGAAAAATTGTAAACATATGGCCATGGCACAAAACTGGATTTATTGGCATAATTGGCCATTACTAAAATAGGGGATGGAGAACTTGTAGTACCAAATTAGATACCTTCTCCCATAAGAACTCCAATTCACCATACCACCTTGTCTCTAGGTTATCAACTATGGAGGGTGATTGATGAGTTTGCACAAGAAAGAGAAAAGTGGAAGAACAAAAAAGAAACATTGATTGAAGAACATGAGAAGGTGTTGGAAGGGAAAGAGATTAAGCTAAGGAAATTAGTAGTCAGGTTAGAAGAAGTGGCAGATAAAGCTGCACAAATCATAAGATGCAAGCCTCCAGTAAGAATATATGCACTATTTCTGCAAGAAATTTTTTTGAGTTTTCAGTTTAGTAGGCTAATCAGTAACCAGTCAATTGGGATGAGCATGAAATTTGAGTTTCTTAATGTTTTTAACTGATTCTACACCAGAAGAGCAAGATCAACTATGTGAATACTATTTACACAAATATGTGGTACTAAATGAAACATAGTGGAATCCTCTAATGTTTGTAGGGGATCTCTAGGTAAGGGCACTAACATCTTGTTACAGGAATGAACAATTCAGGGGAGAAATAATGGAAGAATATGAAGAGAGGGAGAAATCAATTTCTCTCCCAGTAAGGAAAGAGTCTAAAGACCCTAATGTAGTTATAGATGAATGAAACTCCTAGATCATAAATGTGTAGGAAGAAAAATTATGAAACTAAGGATAGAGGATTACAAAAGAATGCAAACATTAGTTGTGGGATTGGGTCAACAATGTTACAGTTATATGTAGAGTAGATGGAACATCTTGACCCTAGAGTTGCAGAGAAAGGAACCTCATTCCATGTACAATTTCACCACCATGCTTGAGAGGGTACAAAAATACATGAAAATTGGTGCTCACATAGGATTTCATTGGGTAACACTTACATTTCATCCACCCATGCTACTCTATCTAGTTCCAAATTGGATCAAGGAAAAAGGTGAGAAGATCAAAATGAGACAACTTACAAATTATACAGGTTTATACTTAAAGTAAATAAAAGGACTTGATGATGTCATGGACCTCAGGGAGATCACCTTGCATTATAATCTATACCCTTAGTGTTTTGCTTGAGGACAAGCAAAATTATAAGTTGGGGGGAATGATGGGTTCATATATTAGCCTATTTTTTGTTGTTTTTATGCATACTTTCAGACACTATTATACAATATTTTCAAAAAATACTCCTATTCCATGTTATCTTTTCATGCTTATTATACAACCTTAGACCTAAATTATAGTAATGGAAATATAGTTATGATATAGTAGCATCGTGTGGTTTATATGTGAGTATGTATGAAATATGGATGTAATTCTATGTTTAATCATGGTAGTTAGCTATGTGTATATGTTTTATGGATTAATGTTTTGTAGCCCAAGGAGATACTATAGCCCACAGTAACTGAAGTTGTAGCCCACAACAAAAGGAAGACTTGGATAGTGGAACAGGGGAAGTACTAGAACAAGATGAATGTAATAATTATCGTGTGGAGACAGTTGATGGAATTAGTCATGCATCATTATAACAAGTTAATAAAGTGCTAGAGAAGAATAATTCTTTTGTTGATAGGATTATGAATAACTATTTGTGTGTCTTACATGCAGATTTTTTTACAGAGTTTCAATTCTATTAGAACTCTTATTTCTTTTCAGTTATAGTTTGAACAATTCAATCTTAACTATATACTCTTATATCTAGGAGTTGTAGTTAATGATTGCACTTAGTTGTTGTTTAGAATAAACTACCCTGTGCTTGTATATAGATGGTGGTTGAGTCATTAGATAAGATAGTTGATTATAGTACCTTGTTAGTAGTTACTTTTTAGTTTCAATTATTAATTACAGACATGTTGATTATTCAGAATGATTTTATTGAATAAAATGTGTGAAGAAGATTTTATGTAATCTTTTGTGATGCATAATGAATGAAGTTCAATTTCACATGGATGTGTAGAATCTGATATTTAGATTTGGTTCTAGTTAAGTGAAGATAGCCACTTGAGTAGGCCACTCAAGGTAATTGTTCTTCACTACATTTATAGCTATTTTAGTTTTGTTAGTAGTTATTTCCGTTTGTCATTCATTTATAAATTGCATGTAAAGCAAAATAAATCCTCATACTTGATTATCAGTAGTGAATGTTCATGAGCATGCATGCATTTGGTTAATTTGTAGTACTCCAGAGGTTAGAATAAGTTTAGTTACTAGTCTTGATTAGTTTTGAGTTGGTACAGTAATTCTTTATTAGTAGAAGTTTAGTTACAAGTTAAGCTATAGGCACCCATAGCCATTAGTGTTAGTTTTTTCTTTCACTATCATACAATTATGTGATTTCCAACAAGTATAGTACCTTCATTAGGATAACCTAGGTAGCCTCAAGTCTTTGAAGGCACATATAGTGCAACACCATCACAAGTTTACAAACCTTGGTTGACAATTTAATGTATTATTTACAATTTTTTTTTTAATCAAAAGCGGACGAACCACTATAATATATTATTTATATTTAATATTTACATAACCCTAATTCAAAAGGACATACTGGCAGGAAAGAATCAGGAAGAAAACCTTTGGTTATCACCCCAAGAATTTACATAGTTTGAGCACAAACCCAAATATTTACATCGCTACATCACATTTCCATACATATAATCTTCTACATATTGATATAACTACATTACATATCAACTACAATGCTTTGATACAACAATATTACATAATTTCATTTTACCCATTCATTTCCCATGTTGCACCTTTGCAAGAGGTAAGTGTCAATACATTTGATCTTTTCCATTTTTCATTTAAAAAATACCAAAAAATCTTCATATTTTGTTTCCATTCATGAAAAATCCAGCAACTGATCTTTGTTAGCCACCATCCACTTCCTTAACCATATAATATTTTTGACAAAATTGCAACAAAATTTAACAATGTATTTTATCATTATTATTTCTCAACCTCCATCATATCAAAATGCTCCTCCTCCATCATAACAAAATGCTCATATACACCATTTCGTTCAGCATGATTATCATCTTTCCAAACAACAAAGTGATCATGGCCTTACATATCTACTCAACTATTGAATCTTGCTTGTAAAAAATTTGAATTATTCTCACCTCTCTTTGACTCCAAAAAAGGTACTTCATTTAGATTCAAATTATTTTCAATTTGTACTCCAAACAAGTGAAAATTTACAGGCCCAGTTTGTCCATTTGCCTCTGTAACTTCCCGTGCAACACTGCTTTCTACTTCATATTTGTTTCCAACCACAAATTGATTGAAAATATTTATATTCAGCTGCATTTGACCTTGGCAAGATACAGGCACATGGAAATCATGATCATGTGTTAGTAGCACAAGAATCACATGAACCTTAACTTTCACCTTTTCAATAAATTCTGGCACAAACCCAAAAACAAAATTTTTGAGCACGGTGAGCATAAAGCTTGAATTTTGATAAGACATAGTATTATTCATAGCAATGTATAACTTTTAAAATTCTACCTTATGAAGAATGAAATGTCTTGGAAACAAACCTCATACATACCCATGCCCTTTCTATAAATCATACCTTTGACAAGCTTGTTGGAGATTATCATTTTGCAAATAAATGTCACTCACAACTTTACCAGCAATGAATTCCACCATATTGAAATCTTGTAACAAACCCATAAGATTTGATAGAAAATTTGATAACAATTGAGAAGGATATATTAACCTTTTAGCTTCTGGAAAATGCATCGCTGCATCACCAAATGCATCTTTGCATCACCAAATTTCTCAGAAACTGGCAATTCTCATCTATTAACTAGCATGAAAATTCTATAATTCCTTGGATAGAACTCCATTTGCCTTCTTGCACTTTCCAAACAAGAAAATTTAGGAGTATTAATATCCCCACTACCAGACTTGACGTAAACATTTGATTTTTTATTTTGAGACCTTCCTTTGTGACCTCTGTTGCGTTTATTAAATTTTTTGAAGCAATCATGATTAATTTATGCTTCATACCTTTTTAGAAAAATAACAAAAAATCCTACACATCTTGTACTTCTGTACCGTTAGCAGATTTGTGAAAAGCAACTTAAAAAAATTGCACTAACTTTTTCAAAATGTCTTTCTATAAACATAAAATCTTTGGATAAAGACTTTATCTAAATTTAGCAAAAAGTCATATTGCTTTTAATAACCATTTGATTTCAGTTTGTACCATCATGAGAATTCAATTATTGCTCTTGCACAATTTGAAGTATTGTGCTACATCATCTTGTTAACACCTATACAACTGCATAGATCCAAAAAACTTAATGCATACTTGTATTGTGCATTCCTTACGAGGAATTCATTATTATAATTTGATTACCTTTGAGTATTTAAAACATAAAATTTCCATCCTCAGTTTCAAAATCTTGAAGACACATTGATTAATAAACTCGCACACCATACTGAAACACATCATGATGCAAACAGATCACATAACCCTGAAGTTACTTCAATGATATCACATTGTACCACAATCTGCATGAATAACTTGTCCTTGCTACCAACCCACCACCTTATACCTTTACTTTTGTAATTCCTTATAATAATATGAATATAGTCATGGCACTTTTATTTTGATTTCAAAAGTTTTGGGCATAACACACATGAAATTTCCATTTAAACATGTGCTATTAAATATTCAATATTTTATATAGATCTACTCAGAAAAACCACATATGTAATTTGCAATTACACAAGCATTTAAAAAAACCATTAAAACATATTCATATCTATATGGTTTTAGTTGTAATTTCCATATACATATTTGTAACCAGATCTCGCACTTTTCATAGCTATAGCCATTGACAAACACACTTGTAACTGTCAATTACAAATGTGTTCCTAGAACATCTCATGCTTATAGATAATATTCACCACACTATATGTATATTATTATAATAAATGGCTAATAGATTCCTCATACTTCAATGATAGATAAGATATTACTAACATTCCTCTTTGGTTATTAAAGCTTCTAGCACATGATGCATTTTCCCATTTCAGCCATATGACTAACTATTTCAACTTCTTGATCACACCCATAATTTTTCAAAAAATCAACCACCCTATTTTCTTCTCTGTAGGTGTACAAAATTTGATAATTACCTATTTTATCAAACAAAAACCAAATCTCCTTAACAATATACTCCAATTTCCAATTTTGAACCTTATGATCTCTACACGCATTGAGAAAAATTAAGGAATCTCACTCCACCTAAATCAAAGGTAGTTTAAAACTGAGTACTAACTTCACGCCCTACAAGAGAGCTTGAGCCTCAACAACATTATTAGTTCCATGTAGTAATTTGAAATATTTGGCACATAAAACTATACCTTTATGATTTCTTGTAATCACCTCTACTCTAGTGATGCAGAGCTAGGAGGATTCAACAACACATCTCACAAACCTTCAATAATAAACCAAAACAATCTTTGTATAACACATGCTATTAGGCATTTTATATCACATTGGAAACATAACTATGGCAGCCCACAATTTAGTGTAATGAACAGTCATTAATAACTTCTACAAAAAAAATAATGAATCCAATCTCTCTGGTGAGAATGAATAAAACATAGTTATAGACTTTTCGTCCAATTCTTATGAAGATCCAAAGATGGAAATAAAATTTATTGTATTTTTCCCAAAACTGCAAACCCTAGGTAGGGTTCAGACCTGCCCTCACAAAAATGTTCATAACTTATTCAAATCTTAATTAAATTTGATGATACTTGAAGAAAATGAAAGTAGATTCACATGGAAACAAAATCCAATTGGTTTTAGATTCAAAATATAGAATTTAAATTCCATACCATCACACTTTTTTAGACTGTAAATTCTGCACATTATTGTTAGAATAGGCAGTCTCACCAAAATAGTCATATCTACCATAAAACTCAATAAAATTCAATGAGACAAAAATAATTGGAAACTAGAAATAGAGATATTTCCATCCATATATGATACTCCATTATTTGAGCACATAAAAGTCCGTACAAAACACAACTTCATCTTGGTAACAATGTAAAAATCAGAAAATACACACAAAACTCGAGGTTGCCATTTATCAAACTTCAAAAATGATGTCTCCAACTCCCAATTCGAGTTTTTGAGGGTGTATTTATACATTTCCAAATAAAACCAACAATTTTCAACTACCTTTTGATTAGTTTTTTGACAAAACACCTTAATGACACTTTTTGACAAGTTGCTTGACAACTTTCTTGAGCAACTTTTACAATTTTTACAATATGGACCAACTTTAAACATTATTTTACAAATGACTTAAAATATGACTTCCTAAGACTCAAACACCTCTAAAATGGTTTTATAAACCTTATTATAAGACCCAATACACAAAATAAAGAAACTATTTACAAATGGCCTCATGGAGGCAAGAAATCAAATAGGTGCTCCTACACCAAACTCTCGGGGGAAAAAGAATTCAAGCCCATTTGAATTGTCTTCTTCCTGATCTTCTAGTTACTTTGCACTTTTTCCTTCATCTTGGAAAGTATCTTTGGGTCCTTCTTCCTCTTCTTCTTATACCATCTCTTCTCCATCATCTTCTCAACTTCTAGGCTCCAAAACTCTATTTCTTATGTATAAACCTTAGTAGCATCATCTATATCTTCATTCTCATCATTAGAGTACCATAAAACAACATATTCACCATAACCATAACCTAAATCATACTCTTTAAAACCTTCACATACCTCATTAGCAAACAAATCTACAACATCTTTATTAACAATTTTATTATCAACAACTTGATCATGAATATCAACATCAATGTTATCAACAACTTTATCATCATCAACATGAATATCAATAGCAAGGTTATCAGTAACATCAACAACCTTCTCAACTTGTTCATCAACAACAATTTCATCAACTACTTTAGTACCAACAACAACCATAGCATTAATCTCAACATCAACATGTTCATCTTCAAACACAATTGGAATATCATGCATCTCAACTTGTAAGTTACCTTGTTCAACTTGAATAGTAGATTCAAACTTTACCTCTTCCTCATTTGTTGCCTTCTTCTGTTTTCTTTGCTTCTTCATAATCTTCTTTAGATGCCATCTTAACCTCTTTGACATTGGTATATGCCAAATCCTTAGTGATTTCTTAAGAATTTGGTGTTCTTTGTCTAATCTTTCCAACCTTTGACTTATCTCTTCCATGGCTTTCTCAAACTCTATTTGTCTTACCTTCTTTCTCTCCATCTTTATCAACTCTTTTTCCTCTCTTTCCTTCTTCCTTTGTGAATCCTTAGCCTACAAACATCTTCTCAAAAAATCTATCTTCAAAATCAAGTCTCTCCTTGCTTCCACTTGACTTTGCCACACCTAGGCAATCAGGTTCCTTCCTCAACCTGTACAACACACAACCACAAACACCAAAACACAAAACCAACAAACTTCACCATTCCATATCTTTTCCAGGCTTTGATACCAATTTGATGCAGAGCTAGGAGTATTCAACAAAACATCTCACAAACCTTCAATAATAATCCAAAACAATCTTTGTATAACACATGCTATTAGGCATTTTATATCACATTGGAAACATAACTATGGTAGCCAATAATTTAGTGCAATGAACAGTCATTAATAACTTCTACAAAAAAAATAATTAAGCCAATCTCTCTGGTTAAAACGAATAAAACATAGTTATATACTTTTCCTCCAATTCTTATGAAGATCCAATGGTGGAAATGAAAGTTATTGTATTTTTCCCAAAACTGCAAACCCTAGGTAGGGTTCAGACCTGCCCTCACAAAAATGTTCATAACTTATTCAAATATTAATGAAATTTCATGAAACTTGAAGAAAATGAAAGTAGATTCACATGGAAACAAAATACAATTGGTTTTAGATCCAAAATATAGAATTTAAATTCTGTACCATCACACTTTTTTAGACTGTAAATTCTGCGCAATATTGTTAGAATAGGCAGTCTCACCAAAATAGTCATATCTACCACAAAACTCAATTATATGATACTCCATTATTTGAGCATATAAAATTCTGTACAAAAAACACAACTTCAGCCTGTAACAATGTAAAAATCAGAAAATGCACACAAAACTCGAGGTTTCCATTTATCAAACTTCAAAAATGATGTCTCCAACCCCCAATTCGAGTTTTTGAGGGTGTATTTATACATTTCCAAATAAAACCAACCATTTTCAACTACCTTTTGATTTTTTTTTGACAAAACACCTTAATGACACTTTTTGACAAGTTCCTTGACAACTTTCTTGAGCAACTTTTACAATTTTTACAATATGGACCAACTTTAAACATTATTTTACAAATGGCTTAAAATATGACTTCCTAAGACTCAAACACCTCTAAAATGGTTTTATAAACCTTATTATAAGACCCAATACACAAAATAAAGCAATTATTTACAAATGGCCTCATGGGGGCAAGAAATCAAATAGGTGCTCCTGCACCATCTAGAGATACCTGGATTTCCCCTAGAAGCTCCATTTATATTCAACTTGAAAATACTAGATGGAGGGGCTAGCCAAACAATAGAATCTCTATCCACTTTTTGAACATATTGGTGAAGACTTCCTTTGAAAGGAAAAGACAAAAATTTCCAAGTGACCAACATGCTTGAATCCCATTCAATAAAGAGTAAGCCAACTTTATTTACCTTATTAACATATGCATTTACTATCTTAGAAATAGACCTTTCCAATAATAACAACATTTTATCAATAATAAACTTCTCTTTCTTGAAGATGCATCTATTTCTTGCCCACCAAAGATCCCATAACACAGAGGATGGAATAATACACCAAATACTTGAAAAAAAAGATTTATACAAGTGTGGCCAACATGTAAAAAGCTTCCAAATAGTGTTTGGTAAAATATTCACCCATTTCATTTTACCAATCACATACATCCAACAAATTTGTGCTACTGGACACAAAAGGAAAAGTTGATTAATGTCTTCCAATTCTTCCTCACAAAGCACACATTTAAAAGGAGCAGTTATTCTTAATTTAGCTAGTTTATCACTAGTAAGAATTTTATTTTGAATTGCTAACCAAGAGAAATAGCCTGCTTTTGGAAAGACTTGTGAATTCCAACAAAACTTATATGCTCTTTGATTTATAATTTGAAGGGCTTGAGAAATCGATTTATAGCCCTCTTTAACTATGTAACAACCTGTTGTTGCTTTTGACCAAATCATTTTTTCTAGTTTTGATGAGAAATAAACCGTTCTTTCTTGAAAAATAGATGAGATTTGAATTTTATGATTGACATCTATTGGCACATTAGAAAAATCTTTCCACTGGACTTTACCCGTCAATACATCCACATGTTGGACATAATCTTTTACTTTTGTTCCCCAAATTTGGGACATTATTAAAATAGAATTTCTAAAATTAAAATCCACATCTAAATTTGATAACCATTCCCAGAATCCTTTCAAAATAAGGCTTGATTACCATCATTATCTTCCCAAATAAAATGTGGTAAAATAACCTTTCTACAAGAAACTAAAAAAATCCACATTGTAGACCCCAAAGGTGGATTTGCTACAGTCAAAATTCTAGATGGACACTAATTATCCAAATATTTACTCTTCATGAGATGACACCATTTTGTTACATTCACCAAACCATTTTGGCTTCCAATGCTTGATTTCTCTGTAACAAATTATGAAGACCTACTCCTCCTTTCACCTTCTCTAAACACATTGTTTCCAAAGATATCAAAGGTATTTTCTTTTTGCTATCCAAATTACCAGACCACAGAAACTTTCTAATCAATTTTTGGATTTGAAATATGATAGATTCAGGAGCTTTTAAAACTGACATGAAGTAGTTCAGGATTGATGAGAGCACAGATTTTACCAATAAGATTCTACTTGCTAAAGATAACCATCTCCCTTTCCATGAAAAATTTCTAGATTGAATAGTTTGGATGATTTTATGCCAATAAGTAGTTTTATTTTGACCTATAAAAAATGGAATCCCTAGATATTTACATGGTAAGAGATATTGTTGAAAACCAAAAAAACTCACTAATCGGTTCTCAATGGCAGCTGTTGTATTGAATACATAGATTTTGGATTTTCCTTCATTCATTTTTTGCCCTAAAGCTCTTGTATACTTGTCCAATAAAGAATTAATATGAAAAGCTTCAGTCATTGTTGCTCTTCCAAAAAGCAAGGTATCATTAGCAAAAAGGGAGTGGGTTACTGATATATTAGTGTTTGGAATTAAAACACCTTGAACAAGCTCTTACTCATGAGCTTTATGAAAAGATCTACTCAATGCTTTAGCTAAAATGATAAATAAAAAAGGAGATAGAGGATCCCCTTGATGGACCCTTGGGAAGATCCAAAAAAACCAATTGTTGACCCATTTAGTAACACAAAAAACTTAGCTCCTAATAAGCATGCCATTACCCACTTACACCACTTATGAGAAAAACCAAACTTCAATATCACCTGCTTCAAAAAATACCAATTAATTCTATCATAAGCCTTTTTCATATCAAGTTTAATAACCATGGAAGATATTTTATTTATAGCAATAGAATGCAATGTTTCATGAGCAACAATTGCTCCTTCTGGTGTTTCTCTACTAGGAACAAACCCCCCCTTTTCCTCAGAAATGATTGATGACACTAAAGGATAAAGGCAAAGATAGATGTCTTTGTAAATATTTTATATATTGTATTACAAAGGGAAATAGGTCAGAAATCAGAAAAAGTATTTGGTGAACTAATTTTTGGGATAACTATAATATTAGTCACATTGAAATTTTTTAACATACCACCTGATTTCCTTGATTCCTCCAATGCATTTAAGATGTCTATTCCAATGAACTCCCAACACTTTTGATAAAAAATGGTTGTGAAACAATCAGGTCTTGGAGCTTTATCAAGATCCATCAAAAATATCACATCTTTTACTTCATTAAGGGAAAAAGGAGACATCAATCTTACATTATCTTCAAGAGATATCAACTTTGGAATGTCTTGAAGGATCTCTTCTCTCTCCCTTATTAAATTAACATGATCATTGTTATTTGTAGTTAATAAGGAAGAAAAAAAATTGACTTCTTCATTCTTAATTTCTTCCTCATTAGTAAGCAAAACCCCTAACTCACTATCATGAATGGAGAAAATTGAGCAATTAGCTTTTTTAATTTGGGTTGATGTGTGGAAAAACTTTGTATTCCTATCACCATCTTTCAACCATAACTCTCTTGATTTTTGTCTCCAATACACCTCCTCTCTCAATAATAACTCTTTCCATTCCTCTTGCAACTTACTCTGCTCCTCAAACAATACACTATCAAGACCATTAGTAATAATTTTATCATTTACCTCTGATAACCTTTTATAGACCAAATCTTTCAAAAATATTCTTAAAAACATGTTGATTCCAACTTTTTAACTGTTGTTTAACATAATCTAATTTCTTGCTCAACTGATACATCCTAGAACCTTGGGAAAAAGGTGCACTCAACCACCATTGCTTTATCAAAGAAACAAAATCAGGATGCCTAAACCACATTGTCTCAAATTTGAAAGAAGATTGAAATTTGGATTTTATCTTTTTTGCTGCCAAATTTAAAGAAATAGCAAAATGATCTGAGGCAGCAAAGGGTAATATTTTAGATGTTAAATCAAAATCACTTAACACCCAATTTGGAGAAATTAAAAACCTGTCCAATCTTTCTGCAATTTGAAGGAAATCTTTCCTTCTATTTGTCCAAGTAAATCCCCCATTTTGTGGAATTACATCCACTAAAGCATTATCTTGGATGAAAGCATCAAAATCCTCCATATCTCTCTTTGGAGGACATATTCCACCTTTTTTCTCTAATAAATTTGTAATTGCATTGAAATCTTCCACAAGAACAAATTTTTCATGCCCCACCCCATCAATATTCAATTCCAAAGTTTCCCACAACAAATTTTTACTAGTTGTACTGCTAGGACCATAAACATTGAGCAACCAAAAGGTTAAATCAAAATGAGTATCCTTCATTAGCTATCAATTATGATCAAAAGAAACATTACTAATTCATATTGTTTTTTGCATTCCATAATGTAATCAACCCTCCTGAGGCTCCCTGAGATAGAAAATGAGAAGCTTTCCATTTGTTCAACTTCTTAGTAATAGGTTGAAAAGACTCATCTGAAGTTTTAGTTTCTTGAAGAATAACAACATCAACCCTACAAGAATCTAATTGCTTCTTGATTTGGACTCTTTTTTCAGAGGCATTTAAGCCTCTGACATTTCAAGGAATTAACTTCATTGCAACTTGGAAGAGAAACAAGCTCTCCTTGGCTATTTTTGTTTCAAACCTACTCCTATTTTACCATCTAAACTTGATTGCAAACTTATTGTTATTTCTTCTTGTAACTTAAAAGCTAAAGATTTCCTACCTCTTTTGGTAGGTGACTTTTTGCTTGAGGGAGAAGACAAAGGAGACTAAGATATTGATGAGGAACCTATCTCATTAGAAACCTCCCCTTCCCCAAAAACCTCAGAAGCAATAACATCAATCATTTTTTCTCTTGCAAAATACTAAAGCTTCATAAAAAAACTTCTCAAACTCCATCTCAGAAGGCATACTAGAGGAAGTATTACAAGGTCCAAGTAAGGTCAGATGAGATTGAAAAATTCTATTATCAACCTCATATTGATCATCAAATATCTTTAACCTTTTCTCACTATGATCAGAGAGACCAAGTGTCAACATTGACACACACTGGTTCAATTGTTGGAAGCTATCAAATTTAATTAGGGGGATGAAGAGATTGAGAGAGTGAAGAAAGATTTGTATAGGAGACATGAAAATAATGTCCAATTCAGAAACAAAAGAAACCACCAAAGGAATTTTAAAAAATATAGAAGCCTTGACAATTAAACCTCCACTATTATAATCAAGAAATGCCTGTTTGGATTGTAATTGATCTATATCATGAACAGAATCTAACTGATTAGAATAAACACCTTGATATTCTTGAACTTCCTCCAAAGAAGTAAAACTACCACAAGAAGTCCCAACTGAACTCAATGCAAAACCATCTTGTGATCTAAGATCAGTAAGGAATTGACACCACTTGAAATAAATGTCAAATACCTTTGAAACAAAAGATAGTTCATATGTCTGTGACAAACCCTTATTTGAAGCTGTGAAAGGAACAATCAACAAATCATTCAAAGATTTTTCCAAACTAAATTCCATCAACTCCTCACACTTTTGTGACGAATGAATGTGATAATGACAAAGAAAATGTGTATTTTTAGGATCTTCACCAAAAAAAAATTGTTTCCAAAAACCATAAATAGACTTGATGGGTAAGTGCACCAAGATGGTCGCACTTTTGTGGCCAAACAAGAAAAAAAAAGGCGCGAATCTAGTTTTAGTGCAATAAATAATGCGTTCTCATTATAACGCCAGCGCGTTATTTAATCCTAAACGGACATATCTCTACTAGTTAATAATGCACTCGCGTT